>JXTB01000214.1:50035-128596 GCA_002914805.1 Parasponia andersonii | reverse complement strand
AGCACTTCTAACACCACACCACACCACGATTCAGTTTTTCATTCTGATTCAATATAAGACCGTGTATTAATTATAATTATCTAATGACGTCATTTTGTGTAGTGCTAAGTAGCTTGATGTGTCTGACGACTTAGTTTTAAAATAAAGTGATAAGAATATATTAATTTTAATATTTTTTCTGCAAAAAAAAATATCTTGGCTTTTGAAAACCTGTAATTTAACACTTTAATTGTTTAAATCTTATAAATTAATCTTTTGACTTTTAAAATCTTGCAAATTAATATTTTAATTTTTAAATTTTGTAAATTAATATCATGTAATTAAAACTCTTATAAATTAATATATTGACATTTGAAATTATTATAAATTTGTACAGTTGTACCATGATGTCTAAGATAGTGAAATTTATACGTTGATTCAACTATAGTTTTTTGCGTTGTTAAAACGTTAAACTAGATAATGAAATTTAAGTTTCAAGTGAGACTAGAGAACATGAAAAAAAAAAAAAAAAAAAGAAAAAAAAAGAATGCATTTAGCATTCTTCAAAATAAATTAAGAAATCATGTAAAATTATTGGAGCCGTTTGTGGTACAACCCCGCTATTTTGCTATACCCCTGGCGCCCAATCCTAAGGCAGGGTTTAAATCCAAAAGTCATTTGGTCCCACAAAATTTAATGGGTAAATGAGCATAAAAGCACACAATTATATCCTTGCTTATCTTCTTCTTTCTTTTAACAAATTAAATATTGACGTATTTAAATAAATAATAAAGGTCCCTAAATTCCTAAAATATGACCATTTGGCCTATGAACTAAATAAATATTCCAAAAAGTCTCTAAATTAACTAAATAGTAACAATAACATTCTTTTTGGTTAAAGTTGAGGATTTTTATAAATAATAATAATAATAATTATTATTATTATTATTATAGATATTCTCAAACCCTAGCTCAAACCCTAGAAATTTTCCTACAATTCCGAAAAAAACGGACATTTTTTTTGTGCTGCACGAAGCACACTTTTTAAATTATCTAGCTTTTAACTATATTCAATAGTTTTTGTGACAAAAGGACATTATTATCACCAATTAATTAATTGAGAGACTTTTTTGGCCATTTATATAGTTTCAGGGATCAAATGAGTACTAATTAAAGAAGTCAGGGACCTTTCTCTCTTCTAACTAGGAGAGAAAGCTCTATAGTGCCACAAACCCTTAATTAGAATATGAATAATACTTCAAATATTAAGGCCATGTTTGGAGACGTTTTCAATTTTTGTTTATAAAAATAAAAAACAAAAACAATTTTTTTTACGTTTTTAATTTTTTTTTTTAAAAGAAAGAAACTTGATTGGGAATAAGCCTTCACTTTAAATTTTGAAAAATAAAAACCATAAACATGCTTGGTAAATATCAAAGTTAATTTAGAAAATATTACTTTAAAAAGTTGATTTTAAAAAATACCATTTATAAAAGTATTTTTCAAATTATAGTTATAAAATATCACTTTTGAAAAGCTTAGTCACAAAAATATCACTTCAAAATAATTTATTTAGAAAACTACCAATTTTTTTGTTTACATTTTTTTAAATATATTTTTTTTAATTTCTACAAAAAATTAGAGTGAGATAGGTTTCTACCTATTTTAGGTCCCATAACTCAATTCATGACCACGACTTATATTTTATAGATATATGTCTAGCCTTAAAGCTTGTTGGAAATTCATCGAAACTACCTTTAATCAGCCGAAGGTTATAAAGCCCACTTTCTCACGGTTTTCTCTTGCTTTCTCCCTCGTCTTCATCACTTTCTCACACTTTCCCTTGCCTCTAAAATTTTCTCCCCCACTTTCTACCATATTCGAAAATTTTTTCTCAATTACGTTCAATATTTCAAATATCGATACCAGAAAATTGATCAAAAATTAGAGTTGTCACTAAAAAAATTGAACAATTCGAAATTGAAATCAAGTTCATCACCAAAAATCTTAGATTCAAAAAGATCTCTATAGGCGAAATCTTCAATTCACAAGGATCAAAAGCTAGGGTTCATCATCGAAAGGTACATTTTTCTACTTTACTTATATATATATATATATATATGGGCACCAATCCAATAGGTATTTTTTTTTTTACCTATGCATAGGTATCAATTTGGCCAATGAAAATTTAGCATGCACATTTTTTTTATTGTAAAAAATAAGAGAGAGAAAGAGCATTAATGATGCACGTCTTTTTATGCACTTCATTATAGCCATTGGATCACCATCTAATGGTGATCCAACGGCTAAAAAAAAATATCTACCCATAGGTAAAATAAAAAAATACCTATTGGATTGGCAACCTATATATATATATATATGGCACCAATCCAGAAGGTATTTTATTTTTTTACCTGTACATAGGTATCATTTTGACTAATGAAAATTTATCATGTATATTTTTTATAGCAAAAAATAAGAGAAAAAAAATATTAATGATGCATATCTTTTCATGCATCTTATTATAGCTGTTGAATCATCATTAGATGATGATCCAATAACTAAAAAAATACCTATTGAATTAGCAACCATATATATATATGTATATAAATGAGTGTGTTTTTATGTATATGTATGTCCGATTCTTTAATATCTTTTTAGTATATATATATTTGGCTCTATTATTTTAGTTATTATATATATATATATAATCCTCTAATGCATTATTATAATTCTTTGATTTCTATTTGATATATGAATTTAAGTATAGTACATAGATTTGGAGTTCATAATTTAGGTAAATGAATCATAACTGTTTTTATAAATTTTGTGAATGTCACATATTTGACGAAATGGCAAAAAGAGATATTTTACCAGTTAGAGTGTTTAGTTTCTTCGGTTCATAGTCAGCAATTGAAAAACGTTTATATATAAAGAATAATATATTTATATTTTTGGTTTAAATTTAGATCTATTACTTTGTTTGATATGGGATTTTGTGTATCTTAGTGCTTATTAAGTTCATGGTTGTTAAGAATGTATATTTATCATATTGCTTATTAAGTTCTCATTTTGGTTGCTATAATGAGGTTGTAACTAGTTACTTTACTTTGATAAAAAGGGGATGTTATTTAGCTTTGGGTTTATACAAAAGAGTATAGTAGTATCAAGAGTTTATTTCTGTATAGTATTTAAGAAAATAGCTCTGTTATTGAATTAATTTTTTAGCTTCGTGTCATATCTGTTTAATTGAAATATTATTTTATAAATAAAGAATATGCAATTCTGTTTAGTTCATAAATTTTTTATTGTGGTTCATAAATAATGAGTCGAGTTCATAAATTATGTTCAATTATTTTTAAGTTCATTGTCTTTTAAAAACTTGGTAGTGTGAACTGATTTCCTCATCGTATTAGTTTGAATTACATAGTTGTATGTGGTTCATAGTTATCAATTTAAAAGATAAATTGATATTGTTATAACTGTAGATTCATTTTATTGAATTGCTCTACTTATACTTGTTACTACAAACTCTGCCTATTAAACTGATCTATGTTTTGCTTCATAATATCTAAAGTTCATTACTACTTCATTCTTATTCATAAAATAATATTATTTTGGTACATTAACATGCTTTTACATGCAATATACTTAACTATGAAAACTTTTTACTAAAGTTGATATGATATTCTTTATACATAAAAGGTTGTAGATAGCTTTTATAAAATATTTTATTTAGTTCATAAATTTATTTCTACAGTTCGTGAGTTAGTGAGTGTAGTTTATGATATTACTTATTCCTATAATTTCTATTTCACGTATAGTTCATGATTTTTTGAGTTTGAATCTAGATTAATGAAATAAATTTAGTTGAATAGTTCATAGATTTTAGGCTTGTTTATGATAAATTTTTATTCATATAGGTCTTGGTCCTTTAAATAGAATTTGACTCATAAAAATAAATATCTATGATAATATGGCAATAAAAGGACATCAGAAATGGTGAGAGAAATACTTATTATTTACACATTGATGATACCAAAACTCTTGGAATTCACAACCTTTTATGAAGAGAGAAAAGAGATCAAACCCAGCTAACTTAGCCTTGAACATTGTATAAGATATTGAAATATAATAAAATGGATAAGATAACTATACAAATCAATATGGATATATATGAAATTAGCTGTAGTACATGATTTTTAATATTTGGTATATGATGAACTTAGTTTGATATTTTAATGTGGTATATGCAAATTTAAACATAGTACATGATTTTCAATGTCTGATACATGATTTATAAAATCTGACAATTTTTTTCATAAAAACAAAGCTTATTGCGAAATATTTATAATCAAAAGAGTGGAAATATTGATGATAAGTATCAGCATAAATAAAGTAACACAAGAGAAAATAGTGTTCTATTGGCAAAAAATGGCCATAAAACTTTATCACTAGGTTGATAACAAGAGGAGGGCAGATTACACAAGTGATACAGAAAACATAAAAGTGAAAGTGATATGGAACATCTGATCTTATTTTTGTTTAGAAAAAACAATATTTTGATTTTTTAGTTTAACAAGGATTATTATATTGAATATTAAATAATTTTCTCGTTAGTTCATATGTTTAATGTAATACAATTTGATATAAATATAAATTGTTGCTTTGCTTCCAATTATGCTCTTTGTGAGGTATACTAAAGTAATTTAAACTGTTTAGATATGATAATGTATATTGAAAAAATTTTAATTTTATGGTACATAATCTTTTAAACTAGAAGTATATAAGATTTTCTTTATGGTTTATAATAATATGAATTTAGTATATAACTTCTAATACTATAACAAGAAATATGAACCGAGACAAAATGCTCAAATACCATAACCCAGCTAAGAAGTAATACATAATTTTGTCAATTTCGAATATGTGTACATAAGTTCACATAAAATCACTGAACTCAAAAAATCATCCATAATTTTTTTTCATTACTTCATAAGATTTTGAGAATAGTAAATGTATTAATCCATAATCTGGTGTATATATATACACTATATACAATGATGATTTTTTTGTTCTACTAACAAAAAAGAAATTCAATAATATAGCAAGTAATGAAATAACATCATATAATATGAAAAAAATAAAATTTCCATATATTAAGACTAAAAATTTATGTACATAGATGTGTAAATACTTAGAAACAAGATAACGATATCAAATATCTAAAGTGATGAATCTGGTATATAAACTCATATAACATTACAAAATATTTATGTACGAAGACCAAAAATTCATATACCAAAATATAGAAGAAAAAAAACTATTCGTTTCAAAACAAAACAAATTACAATCTCATTATTTTTTTTATGTCCCATCATTTGATATCATATGTCTATAATGATGTTATCTTTTAATAGAAGCTCCAAACGCCATAAAAAAGTACTTAAAATTCTCATCTTCATCAATTTCATAATCAGTATATGAACTTGTATAAAGAAATCCAAAAATAAATATTAATTAAAAAATTACAACTACTAATTCTAGAGTGCTCAAAATTCTCACAAGTGCATTGTGCCAATAATAAACATCCTTGCATCTAATTTTTATAGCTTCATAATTAGTTTCAAAATTAAATTCTAAATTAAATTTTTATTGATGCAAGTTAAATTCTTAATTGATTAAAGATAAGTCTTAGCTTTTTGTGCAATGGAAGGTTAATTTCAAATCCAAGAGGAACAGATGTGCTTATGGTCAAAGATTTAGTCCTATATTAATTGATGAATTTATTTAATCACTTATTTTTGAATCTACAAAATTAAGTCCTTACATATATATGAATTTAATCTAATTACTTATGAATTTATCTAATTACTTATTTATAGAGATACCACTCATCCATTATATGACTTTTTACACGTATCAAGCTTAGGAATATATATATATATGGTTGCCAATCCAATAGGTATTTTTTTTTTTACCTATGAGTTGGTATTTTTTTCTTTAGCTGTTAGATTACCATCTAATGATGATCTAATGGCTATAATAAAGTGTATGAAAAGACGTGCATCATTAATGTTCTTTCTCTCTCTTATTTTTTACAATATAAAAATATACATGCTAAATTTTCATTAGCCAAATTAATACCTATGCATAGGTTAAAAAAAAAAATACAATAGTGCCCATATATATATATGCACCAATCCAGTAGGTATTTTTTTTTTTTTTTACCTATGCATAGGTATCAATTTGGCCAATGAAAATTTAGCATGTATATTTTTTTATTGTAAAAAATAAGAGAGAGAAAGAGTATTAATAATGTTCGTCTTTTCATACACTTCATTATAGCCATTGGATCACCATTAGATGATGATCAAACGGCTAAAAAAAAAATATCTACCATAGGTAAAGAAAAAAAATAGCTATTAGATTGGCAACATATATATATATATATATATATATATATATATATATATATGTGCGCGCGCGTGCGCGTGTTATATAAAACATAATTGACACTCACATATATGCATACTCCTTTTATGTCTCCGTTAACCGACTTAAACTTTTTACTATTCCCTAAATAATTAACTATTATTAGTAGTTTTAAGTTATACTCAGCTTTTTCCACCGACTCAACTTTTTCAATTAACTAGAAAGTTCTTTAATCAAACCACGAGAAAGAAACCTAGTTATTTGTTCTTAACTACTAAATTTTATTCTGTATCAACTCTTGCTCGTGACGAGAGCATCTATACTTCCATGAAATAATTGATTCCTCCTACAAGGTGAGTGGTAATCTACTAGCATTTTCTCTGAATTTTGTATATATATATATATATATATATATATATATATATATATATATGGTTGCCAATCCAATAGGTATTTTTTTTCTTTACCTATAGGTAGGTATTTTTTTTTTAGTGATCCAATGGCTATAATGAAGTGCATGAAAAGACGTGCATCATTAATGCTCTTTCTCTCTCTTATTTTTTATAATAAAAAAATATGCATACTAAATTTTCATTGGCCAAATTGATNTTTACCTATGGTTATGTATTTTTTTTTAGCCGTTGGATCACCATCTAATGGTGATTCAATGACTATAATGAAATGCATGAAAAGACGTACATCATTAATGTTCTTTCTCTCTCTTACTTTTTACAATAAAAAAATGTGCATGCTAAATTTTCATTGGCCAAATTGATACCTATGTATAGGTAAAAAAAAAAAATACCTACTAGATTGGTGCCCTATATATATATATGTACATATGTATAGATTTATAGATAAGAATCATAGAATCAACACCTATGATTGAAATTATTTTATTACCCAAGATATATGAGGTTTGCCAAGAATAGAATAGAAGAAACTTGTAATAGAGTAATAAAATTTTGGGTTAAAGTGCTAATTTATATTGTATTTTTACTATTCCAATTCTCTCTGTGTGGATGTATATGTACATAAATTTGAATTGGGTTGTGAAATCTTAGAAATAAGATTGACTAGTTTTGGATTGTTATAATCTTTGTACAATACAACAGGTTATATATAGTAGTATAAAGTTGCTGTGTGGCATAAATATTTGGTAAAGAAAATGAAAGGAAAACATGTTAAATACATTCATGGACTTTATACCTTTCGTATGTTAATAATAGTGTTTTATTATGTAGACTAGTTATTCTTTTATTATTAGACTTAATGATTATGACCAAAATTCTAATAGAGAGACTTCTCTTTGATATGTCTAATTTGACTCTGAAGATTTTATTCTTATTTTGCTTGTTGTTCATGTATCTTATGTTTCTTGACACAAACTAACAGAAAGATGTCTTAATTATTATGGGTCTGGAGCCTAAGTTCATTAGAGAGATGCTAATTATTAATTGAGATGATAAGTTTTATTCCTATTTTGAATGCTATGGAACATATTTATTAGGATATGTATATGTTTATAAAAAGAAAAATGAATATTACTATTTTCTTTTTTTTTTTTGTCATAATAAGAATGCGCTACTGTTGGTTGATGTAGTTTATTATACGATATATTGTATTATGTTTTGTCGAGGAGATGTACTTAAAAATGGAACTAAAATACTCTGATCAGGTCTCTAAGCACGTCAAGTTTTCTTGGAAGAAGAAATCTGCCTTTCACCTACTTTTATATTTTAATGTATTTATATAATTGTATATGTTAAAGGTAATATATACGTGACGTTGAGCTTTATATATTTGAAATTTTTTTTATATCATTTTCATGAGACATGTCATATTTTTATGTACAAAATAATTATTTACAAATTATTATTTTAAAAAAGAATCTTATATTTTAGGTTATTTATTTTTTTAAAAAGGGTATAATTCTTATCTCGTTGATCTAATAAGTAAATGTGACGAATTATCTTGAGATTAAGTCCAAGATAGGGTAAGCAAAATAAGAGGAAGGTCAAATCTCTTAAAGTTAATTCCATGATAAGGTAAGTCTCAAATGATATTTATTAAGAGAATACATTTTATATTACTGAGTTAGGAACTATATCAAAGAAGGGGGCCAAACATGATTTAAATGTTAATTTATTCTAAGAAAATTAAGGGTACAAAGATTAGTAAGTTTTATGTGCAAATTATTCGTAAACATGCTTGGATTTCTATTTACTGAGCTATTGCTCATTTGGTTTTTGTGATGCAGATGATCAGAATTAGAAATAATGTTGACTGAGTTATTTTTACTCTAATGTTGTTCATATACCAGTTTGAACTGAAAAAAGACTTTTTGAGAACCTTTTATATATTCTTACTCTATATATANGTTAAGAGCAGTAAAACCATGTTTTGTACTGTACAGATTGTAAATATTCTTACAGTTTAAAAAAGATACATTACTAATATTTTTCGGAACTAAACAAAAAAGTTCAAATCTACAAAAAAGTTCAAATCTATCCTATACTTTCCATTTTGTTTAAAGGTTAATAAAAGTGAGTCGGCACTGTTTAGCTTTCATTTGTATAAGTGAGCGTATTTATATGTAGTATCGTTAAGAAGAGCTACAGATTCAAGAGGTACATACACATATATACTAAAATTAAAATCCATGTACTAAACACAAAAAATCATGCATTATAAAAAAAAACCAGAATATAAAAATAGTACACATGGGTTCGAAATCTTGATCAATAATAACAAAATAATTAATATGTTAATCAATAATAATCAAAAAATATATACCACCACAAAAAACTAAATATACCAAGATCAAGAATATATAAACCAAACAAGAGTACTGAACATCTTGATCAATAATAACAAAAAATACATATACCAACATAAAAGTTATATATACCAAGACCAAAAATATATGAACTAAACAAGAAATACAGAATATATTCATCAATAAAAATCAGTGAACAATAGTACTATATACCTCTAAAAAAAATCTCATATACTACAATAAATATCATATATATCATGACTAAAAATTAATGAACAATTACTAATTACGAAAAAAAAATTAAAATACACAACAAAATGCAAAAAGATACTCAGACCTAACAAAAAAAAAACGAGATTATATATGAATTAATATCAATTATAATACAAATTACCAATAAAAAAGTAAATCTCTTAAATCAATATACAATACAATCAACCTAAAATCAAGAAACTAATACATACCTAAATAATATCAAAACTCAAGATTGATTCCACTAATGCCAATATAGAAATCGCCAAAAATATCGGAGATCCGAGAAAATGAATTAAACAATACCAGAGAAGACGATAATGAACCAACAAATAGAGAAAAATGCCGAAGAAGAAGAACAATAGAGAGAAACGTCGGAAATCAACAATATTCTACCGGAGATCCAAGAAGAAGAACGAAAAATCGAAAAGAATGCTATAGAATATCAATGGCAGAAGGAGAGAGAGGACCGAGAAGATATCGAACAGAAAAAGGAAAAAATAAAGGGGGGGACATGGTGCATTTAGTTAAGGGCAAAATAGAAAAACATAATATACATTAATTGAAAGATTTATAAAACTTTAGATATTTTGCTATAAATTTTAAATGATGGACATATACTTAACCAAATTTAAAGTGGACATCTACTGCAGATTCTCCTTTCTTTTTTTTTTTTTTTGTTTTTGAAATATAAAACATAAACAGTGTTACTAAGCATATTTATTTAAACAGAAAATAAAAAAAATATCCAAAGAGGTCCTAAAATAAGCTAGAATTGTTTTGATTTTATCCTCTCTGATATAATGTGTTTCTATAGTCTGGGGATAGATTTGTTTGCATATTGCAGCTGCTTGACAAGGTTACCGATGATTATTACTACTTTGCTTCTCATTTTCTTTTCACCTTCTCAGGC
The DNA here is from genome assembly GCA_002914805.1 of Parasponia andersonii. Lineage (NCBI taxonomy): Eukaryota > Viridiplantae > Streptophyta > Magnoliopsida > Rosales > Cannabaceae > Trema > Trema andersonii. The sequence goes on along the minus strand of JXTB01000214.1, from coordinate 118,238 downwards.
TCCAAATAGCTGTCTTTATTAAATTGAACTCATCTTCTTTTTTTCTACAAAACCCTAAAAGGACAGAAGGAAAATATAAACACTAAGCTCATCTTGTCTTTTCTGTAAAACGCAAAAAACATGTCTTCATCTTGAGAACTCATAAGCAAATGGCACATCGTGCAATGGATGTCCTTTCCGATTTCTTTCCATGATCCTGCGAGCAAGGGTGACTTGCTTTCCCACCACAAATATGAAAGCCCTGCCCTTTCCTGCAGCACCTCTAGCGGTTCTTCCAACCCGGCGTACGTACTCACTTGGATCACGCGGAAAGTCAAAGAGCACCACATGATCCACTCCCGCAAAGTCCATTCCACGTGATGCTCTGCCATACATTTCATAAGACATTTCTACATATGTATAGCGAAATAACCAGACATCCAACTTTTATTTTTGTTAATTGTTGCAAACAAACACCCCGAGGCAGCAATGGCAGTTACCTATCAGTGCAAACTAAAAACTGAGACCCCTTTTCTGGACGAGTGTTGGAGAATTCCTCCAAATTTGCAAGCCGCGATTCTTGGGCCATAGCAGCGTGAAATGGTAGAACTTTAAGTTGGCTTTCTCTTCTATCAAAACGTTTTAATGCATTCTCAACTTTCCTGCATGTCTCTATCTGAAAATTATACAGCCACAGGTAACATATTTACAGTTACTAAAGTTTCTCTACTCTTACAAACCAAATCAATCAGAAAAGAATTCATGCTGAAGGTGGATTTCCCTGTTACCTTGTTACAGAAAACAATTGTTTTGGGAACTGGACTTCCCTCCACAAGTTGCAGAAGGGCAGATTTCTTGTTTAGAAATGCCGTCTCTGGAGTTTTCTCAGTCTCATCACCTCCACTACAATCTACGAGGACCTGGATATCAACAATGCTGATCAATGCTCATCAAATCTACATGTTAGTAATTCCTATGTACTTTAAATTTCTTTTGATGTATTTAACTCCTAGAAAACATAACAAGCAATTAGTAAAAGCATTCATGGAATCGACCTCTTCTAGGCCAGCGCTTATTCGGTGCATCCCAGGTCCCATAATGACCTCACAGTCTGGAAAAACTTCAACTAATTTGTTGTAAATGTTAACCGGTAATGTTGCAGTCACAAATAAATATTGTGTGGTAACAGGTGAAGAACTTATCAAGCTTTGTAGCACTGGTTCGAAATCTTCATCATTGAAGAGTATGTCAACCTCATCTAGCACGGCACTGCAACATAAGGTTTTAACTGTATTGGCACCAGTGATCAATAAAATTATGTTTCTGGGCAGTTTTCAGATAAAAGAGAAACCAATCAGATCTGTTGGTTGGTCTAGACCACCACTTCAAAAATTTTTCAGAAAGCAAAATTTGTCTCCTTGAAGTATAAGATAGAGCAAATTTAGCAACAGAAAAATCAAAAAGAAATGTTGGGCATGCAAGAAAAATTAAACGAGCTTAAAAAAGCACTAGAAGCCATAACATAATTCAAAGGAAAAATGGAATACCATCTTAGATTTGTTAACTGCAAGAAACCCTCTTTGAACAAATACATAAAACGACCAGGTGTTGCTATTAGGACATCTATGCCCTGTTGTAAACTTTCAAGTTGAGTTCTCTGTCGAAAACCACCTGTCACAACCATAGACCTGAAAGGAACCCCGCTTTTTGACATTGATCGACAATTGACCAAAACCTACAAAATTTACACTTGCATTATGTAATAACTACAGCCTTATCCAAATGTTCAAAATTCAAATGATACAAATTAACAATTTCTTTTCTATTTCATCTGTACAAAAGAGAGAGGAAAATGTTGTATGCAAAAGAGAAACATTTGGACAAATACCTTTCAGCATCTTCTTTCATCACCACATAGAAGAGAATATGTTTCAAAGGTAATATTATTTTTCTTTTCGTCCAAAGAAAACATGGTTATAAGTAATAGAAGCAGTGCTGGATGATAAGAAAACTAAATCTATGCAGTGGGGAAAAAAAACAAAAAAAGTAAAACAAGAATAGACAATGTAGTTAAATTATAACTAAATGCAAAATAGTCACAGACCTGAGAAGCCAACTCTGCAGTTGGTACCAATACGACCAGTCGAGGACTCTGCGACGAGGACTTGCTTACTCCATCTACTTCTTCTTGCCTCAGACGCTGAACTACTGGAGCAAGATATGCTAAAGTCTTCCCAGATCCACTTTGATCAGCTATAATACAGCTCTTTCCCTCTTTAACCGGTGCAAATGCCATGGCCTGCCGTCAATTAAAACACGCTAAGCACCGATGCTAGTATTTATAATTTTCACACTTCAATCCACTGGATTTGCAAAGAATGCAAGATGACAGTGATTTACAGAGCCCGAGCATTGAACAACATAAACCAACATAAATATGGATCACATATATGCCAAGAGCAATCTCCAAAAAAAATAGGATAGCAACGAAAACTGACATATAAACAAAAGTGTCCAACTTCTAATTCGCCGAATATGCCAATGTTAAATAAGTAGACCACATAATAAGAAAGCTAAGAAATGAAAACAAACAAAAGCAGCATAAGTGGTGCATCTCCATAACGAAGTGGAAACAACACATGAGCAAAAATAATAATAACGACAACAAGAGAAAAAAGAGCCAAAAAAACTAAAAATAAAAATTTGGGAATTGGTATTTTGGTATACCTGAATATGTGAGGGGCGTTTGAAATGCAGCTTCCTAAGGCATTCAATCATGAAATCAGAGTAGCCCACATCTCTAAACGACTTTCTGCTAAAAAAGTCAGAAGCAGTGGCCAATTTGGTTCGTTGGTGGGTTGAATCTGGTGACTCATATTTCAAGTTCCATCCTCTGGGAATGGGAACTGAACCCATTCCATTCCCACTGAGTTTCCTATTCGAATATAATTTTTGAGATTCATCATCATCATTATTATCGTCAAACGGCAATGGTGGTTTTGTGTGTCGTTCTCGTACAACTAGCTCCTTAGCCTCACTCTCCTTAATAGGCCGAGAAATTCTCACTCTCTCTACTTTCAATCTGCCAAAAGTCGATCTCGAACGTGAAACTACAAACCGCATCAAAACGGACAAAATTTCGATTTCGTTTCAGTAAATGGAAATGAAGGGAATTAGATTTTTAGAATAGAAAATCCCAAAATAAGAAAACAAAAGAAAAAGCACCTGAAGGAGGTTGAGGTTTGTTCATGTCTGTAGTTGCGTCGTTGGAAGAAGAAGAAGCGTGAATTGTAGAATTGTGAAGGGTGAGAGAGTGAGGGAACAAGCAGGAGCGTCGTCCATGGCGGATAAGGTGATTGGATTTAGGGTTCCAGTTCCAGTTACAGTCCAAGTTCAATAGGGGAGATTGAGCTTTCCCAAGCATTGCTTCTTTCTGATCTTTTTGGCTAATTTGCAAAAGGGCGAGGGAGCTGAGAAAAAATGAGCAAGTGACGAGTGAGTCAGATTGGCCACATTTTTTTTTTTTATAAATAGGATAAATGGTACTACGAGGGTGCCGAATTTACTTTCCCTCTTACCAGTAATAATGTTCCACTTTTTTGGCATATTAAGTGGTATTTGGTTACAAAATAAAAATGGAATGTTAATTGGTAATAGGAATGGAACAATAATAGAGCGCCTATCATCTGCAGTAATCAGGAATGGAATAAAGAATAGAGCGTCTATCATCTGCAGTAATCAGAATAATTTTTATAATCTGGTGATCACTATTTTTAGTGATCAAAATTCCTTTCTCAGGACTACTTTTTAGATACCTTAAAATGCGCATGATTATATTGATCATATGTTGTTCTCTGGATTATGGCTCACCATACTTAATTCATAAGTAACATCTGGCTTTGTATGAGATAGTATGATCAATCTCTCCACAAGTCTATAGTATTTTTTTTTATTAGCACGTATTTGATTGGGTTCAGCACACACTTTCAGATATTCTTCTATTGGTGTATCTACAGCTTGACATCTGAATTTTTCAGTCTCTTGTAAAAGATTTAAGACATTTTTTTTTTGAGATAAAAAAATTCTTATTCTTAATTAAGAAACTTTAATCTCAAAAAAATATTCCAAAGGACCTAGATCTTTCATTTCAAAATTTTCTAGACAAATAATTTTGTAGGGCTTTTCTTTCTTCAAAATTATTTCACGTAATCACCATATCATTCTTATATAAGTGTTGTAATCTTATCATTTTGTTTCTTTAGAAACAAAATGTTATCTGAATTACTTTAACGGTAGTCAAAAGCTATCATTGACTTTGTGAGTTTACTAAACCATGCTCTCAGGAATTGCTTCAAACCATATAATGATTTTTTCAATCTACACACTTTTTGACTCTGCTTTCCTGATGTCATACATCCAAATGGAAGTTCCATGTATACTTCTTCAGTCAATTTGCTATGAAGAAAGGCATTATTCACATCAAACTATTGTAACAGCCAATCCAGGCTTGTAGCTAAAGATAATAATATTCGAATTGTGTTAATCTTAGCTATGGATGCAAAAGTTTCTATGTAGTTGTTCCAACAAGTTTGAGTATACCTTTTCACCACTAGTCTTGCTTCAAAGTGTTCAATACTACCATCTACCTTGTACTTCAAAGTATAAATCTAAAGACACTCAACTTGCTTCTTTCACGGTAGACACTCCACGAGTTCTCATGTCTCATTTTTCTGTAATGATTTCATCTCCTTATTCATAGCTGCTTTCTATCTTGGATTAGCTAATACTTCATGTACACTGTTAGAAATAGTTTCAATAGATAATTGATTTACAAATGACTTATTTGATTCGAACAAACGAATCAAATAGTTACTCGTGAGATATCTGACTTTACTAGAAAGTTCAGGTTCATATGTTGGCTTAGAACTACCTATAGTATGACGATGTGGTAATTATTTTCTAGATGGCTTAGGCTCTAAATTAAGAACATCCTCAGTAGATGATGATTGGTTTGGTATATCAACTAAGGAATTCTCATATCCAAATTGTTCAAATGATGGTGGAGGCTGAGTGTTTCTTTTGTCTTCTATTATTTCTTCAGCCTTTGGGTGCTCATCACCACTAGGTTCCAAAGTTATGCCACTTATATTTAATTTGCCCACTTCTTGATTCACTGGTTCATATTGTTTGGATTCACCTTCCTCATAAATGCGAAAATCATAATGGAGAGTCTGAATTTTCTGATGGCACTCCCCCTAAAGTTCAGATTCGGAGGGAAAATACATCTTGTCTTCGTGAAGCACTACATCCATTATGATAAACATTCGTCGAGTTGGAGGATGATAATATTAATATCCTTTTTTATATAAGGCAAATCTAACAAACACATATTGTAATGCTTAAGAAGTTAACTTATTACGCTGATGCTTGTGGAGGTGGACAAATATAATACAACCACAAACACGAAGAGACAGATCTAGGATAGTTGGGGCAACTACAATATTAGTCTAAACTTGGAGATGTGTATGCAAATCAAGTGAGCTAGAAGGTACCCAATTAATTAAGTATATAGCAAAGGTGATTACTTCTCCTCAATAATATATCGATATATGTGCTACTATCAAGAAGGCTCAAACAACTTCTAACAAGTGTCAATTTTTTTCATTCAGTAACTCTATTCTGCTGGGGTGTATTAGAACAAGTCGTATGATGAATGGTTCCATGTGCTTCGAGATACTATTAAAGATTGGAATTTTGATATTCTCCACTATTGTCAATGTGAAGGACTTGCATCTTTGTATGTACCAAGTTCCAATCATTCTATGAAATTTTTGAAATAACATGTTCAAAACTAGGTTAGATAGAACTAGATTATTCTGGTATAGTCATCAATAGGAGTAACAAACTAATATGATCCACCCAAAGTTGCAACTTTAGATGAGGCCTAAACATCATAACATATAATCATAAAAGGAAGTGGACTTTTATTTAAAGTTAACATAAAAGAAGCATGATGGCTTTTTGCTTGTTCACAAATATCACAACAAAAATTAGAAACATCACTCTTTACAAACAAACTAGGGAATAATTTTTTTATAAAACCAAAGGAAGCATGCCCTAGGTGTTAATACCACAACCAAATTTCAGATTTCTTCTTTTCCCCATCAGACTCATATGCTATTAAGTCTTTTTGCAATTTATTGGAATCCTTCGACTACAAGTCCAAAGAATATAACTTCCCTCACTTAATATTACACTTAATTGTTTGTCTTGTTTGAATATCCTTAAATACACAAAATTCAAGACAGAAAATGACAATATAAGACAAGGCTACAATGATTTGAAAAATTGACAAATATTGTAATCAAAAAATGGAACAACTAAAATTGAATCCAAATTCAAAGTATCAGTAAGGGTTAAGGATCCTTCCCTAATAACTGTCGTCATGTTACCATTGGCTATGGAAATAATTTTTTGTGTGGAAGGTTTCAGGAGTGAGATCTGTCTAGAATCAAAAGTCACATAATCTATAGTATTAGAATCAATTATCTATGTACTACAAACATGTGCAAAAATATTTAAAATCTTACCACTATTATCTGTAGCAGCTACCAATGCAGAGGCCTTTTCAGCAACATTATTTTCTATTTTTATTTCGGCAATAGTTACAGTTGAGGTCTTCTAGGAATCCTTCTTCTGCTGATCGCGATTATGATCCTACCATTCTAGATATCTTAAAAGTTCAAAGCAGCGACTCTGAGTACGACTAGTCTTATTGTAGTGATGGCATTTGAGGGTAGACTTATCAACACTAGGGGTTGTCTTAGGATAATTGGTCTTGGAATGGTCTTGCCAATTTTGAGTTTATCAATATTGAGCTACATAATTGAGGTGTCAGAATTGTCAAATTCATCTCTCAAAGTAGCATGACATATTGTCTCTCATTGAATAATGTATAGCTTTCTTCTAAATCAAGATTTTGATCTTTGCATAGAATCTCTCTTTGAATTTGTTCGAAGTCACTATCCAATCCAACAAGAAATATGTGTATCCCTAATTGTTTAATGGATTTTCGATATGCTGCAACGTCTTCAGGGTCTTTCATAACTACTTTATCTCGATATGCTTAATTAATGACCACCACTTGCTACAAATTTAAAGGAAAATAACACACACACATTCTACTAAAGTTTGAACCGCTGATCCTCCAAACTCACACATACACACATCTCTCAAGCCTTGGACCAACTAAGCTAGCCCCAGTTGGTTCTATGTCTATTGAATTTAAATTAATATGAATTGTAACTTTGCAGATTCATTCAATCTTAATATAATTGAAGCATAAAGCAATATATCATCTTAAATTTTTCTTAGAAAAATTAAGATTTGGTGTTTGTGCATCTTATTTATAGTTTGGGTTTTTTTAGATTTGAGATGTCAAAATAGAATTCAAGCATGAAAATGGGGATTTCAAGTATAAAATTGTGATTTTTTTGGCCATAAAATCGCAATTTGACCAAAATCTCTGTTGAGCTCGACTGGACCTAGTTGTGTTATCTCGAGTAGGTCTAATTAGACCTGATTGGGTTATTTTTTTACTTTTGCAGGCTATGTCAACAAAAAATTAGAAAAAAAAAATAAAAGATTAAGAAGTTTCAAGTTTAAAAGTGTGATTTAGGGAAGGTCATGGATAGGGGTGTAAAAAGAAAAACTATCGCACCAAAACCGACAGAAAAATTACTAAATTTTCGGTTCCACATCATCACCAACAATCTTAGTCAATTTCGGTTTTGATTTAATCGAAATCGACGATTTAAGTATTTAATTATATATTTATTAGCTTACTCAGAGTATTTGGTGTAGTGGTTAGTGTGCCGGTGAATATTTTAGTGGTGTTAGGTTCGAATCCCAAGACTTCCAGTTTTATGCATTTTTTACAATTTGAAATAGTTAGAAATCAGTTTCAGTTTTGAATATTGGAAATTTGTTTACAAAGAATCAACCGAAAAACTAACCAAATTGATCGACTTTCACCCATAATCATGGATCTAATGAGTTTAAATTTCATGTTTGGATAAGTTAAAATCATGTTTGTAGTTGGTTTTTTCATATTTGAGAGATTTAAATCTAATTCGAGTATAGAAATGATGATTTCAATCCTAAAAATCGTGATTGGGCAGAAATTTCTATCAAACTCAATTAGAGTCTCGTCGAATTGTAACTCGATTGGACCCAATGTGGTCGGACTGGACCAGTCAAGTCAGCCTAACTGTATCTAATTGGATTCTATTAGACCTAATCGAGTGCGACTAGATCCAATTGGACCCGATTGGGGTAATTTTGTTTTGGTTTCTTCATGCCATGGTGTTTGGGGAAGATTATGGAACCAATTACTTCTATTAATAGGTTATTAAAATTTATAACTAATCAGTATACAATCAATCATTTGGTAACTAATCAGATCATAAGGCAATATGTATTAATGTTAATATAAGTACTATATTGACCTACCTTCTCATATAATAATTAGTGGTATTACATTAATTATTTCACCGAATTACTTTGTCCATGACTCAATATGTACTAATATTATTCTAATCAATACAATCACCTAATTAACTAGAGTACATGACAGATGTAGGTGAATTTTCGCTTAAATTAGCAGTATTAAGCCATTGTCTCTTACATTTAAGCACAAGACCACTTATAACAGTGATATTATGAGCATTTTTACTAACTTACTTTATTACATAGTACTCATGTTTACTAAACTAATGATATTTTTTACTAATTAGTTAACAGTCGTTTAACTTAAATCCATCGCACAATATATAATAATGATAAAGTAAGTATTATAATCAACTACTTTGTAATATAATTATTAGTCAATTAGATTAATTTAAAAATTCATTATATTATTGATAAACTCATAAATTTTGTATCAAATTTTAGAATCAGACAAATATAGTATTAGTATGAGTATTGAAGTAATTAAAAATACAAATGAATGTCTAATTATGTGCTAAATAGTTTTGTAATACTATGTTTATTTAAATTAAATTAATATAAATTTTTACTTAATTTTGCAAATTCCTTCCTCTTGAACAAAATTGGAGTATAAAACTGTATATAATAGTATTATATTAGGAACTGTACTCAATACTTTGTGACAAAATACTAAATAATGACTAAAGTAGTGTATTCTATTTAAATAGCATAAATTCATCGAGTTTTAACATGGTTTGTACTTGTAACATTACATAAGAATATTAATATAACTAATATCATAGAACATAATGCTATGATGTTACTAAGTTTTATAAATATTGACTTTAGGACATGATCCTTGGTTGTGTTACTTTAATTTAAATTTTTACATAATTATATAAATTAATCCAAGATTTTATCTAATTGAGGTGACTATATATCTGGCCATTTTTTAGTCCAAAACTTATTATATATCCAAGCCTAAATGCTTATAGTAATATGTCCAACTTAGAGATTCGTTATAATACTATACCTAAAATACTCATAAATGAGTGCAACAGCCCATCCTTCATTTGTAGAGATGACATCATCTACTCCAACGACACCGAGAACTCGGACACTAGCGACAACTTTGATGGTAGCTAAGACCCTGTCGGCGGCAGAACTTTTTGGAAAACTTGATTTGGTGGTCAAGGAAGGAGAAGATGATGAGACGGTAGTTGATGGTAGGAGGGAGTTGCCACGGCCTCCATAATGGGTTTGTAATCTCTTTATGAATCGAGAGGCCCCACTTAATAACTTTACCTATTATCCAAAGAGTGAAGAAATATACTTGTTTTGTTTAGAATCTATTTTTTTTTATAGATATTAATTAAATTAATCTACTTGTAATGCCTCCCTCACACACACTTGGAGTAAACCATAATTTTATAATTAAATCAATCAAAAAATATTTTCTACATTTGGTGAGTACATATTTTACGGAAGAAAAATATTAATGAGCAAAAATAATTTCTTTCTGGGCAAATGTTTTCATTCCTTTATATTAACAAATCAATGTAATTTATTAGTTTAATATAATAAGAATTATATGTGTGGTTCATAAATTATTTGTTCAGTTTATAAACTCATAAATTTATGCACTAATAGTTCTTCATTTGGTTATATGTTTACTGCTTGACAAGAATGAAAAGTTTTCTTCTTTTTTTTTTTTTTAAATTTCAATTGTTATTCTTATTTAGTTCATTATATGTTTAGTTCATAAAGTTATGTGTGTGGTTAAAAATTTTATAAATTATTCAAGTTATATATACTATTCATAAGTTTATGTGTGTGGTTCATAAACTTATGTGTATGGTTCATAAATTATTTACTCAATTTTTTTCCTTAGACAGGGTTGATCGTAGGACGTTTGTCATCAAAAGAATGAAATACTAATAATATGATCATAGAAGCAATAACTTAGAACCAAATGAAGTTTTTTTAAGAGAAAATGGTTGTGGTACTTTATCATTAGGACAAAAAAATTTTAAAAAAAAGATATTATGAAAGAAATTTAGAGAGAGAGAGAGAGACATTATACTACTATTTCGAAAATGAACATTACTAGTATTGTGTGTTTAAAATAACAAACTTTTTTAAAAATATTTTTAGTAGACAATAAAAATAGATGTCATTTTATTATTATGCTTAAATACATGATTTCAAATTTAATTTAGCAGATATATTTTCTCAAAACTTTCAAAGAAAGACTAACTACTATATATATATAGATATATCTTCTTCAAAACATGTAACATCGTGGGAATTCTATAAGTTTTTCGATTCTGGTCGTGTTGCTTGCATCGGCTGCACTTTATTTATTTTATTTTGAAATCACTAGCAAAAAGGATTATTTTCTTTTTCAACCCTAAATAACCATGATAATAAATAATAATAGGTGCCTTTGCTATACCTAGAAATATATCAAAAATAATTAAGTAAAAAATAACAAGTACTCCAGGTACATAAAAAATGAACTAGGTTACATGAGTCAATAAATAAAGTGTATAAGCACATAAAAAAAAATGAACTAAGTACATGAATCACTATGCCAAATAGACTAGCCCAGTTGGTCAAAGACAATGCTTTGTTTTAACTAAACAGTCAAATTCCTCTTATCTATACCAGTTCTGAGTCGACTATTCGACGCCCGGGGAAAGCCCCCGGAGGAGCTGTTCCCAGTCTGTCCCTCGGCTGGCACGCGGCGATTCGCTCTTGCCACGGGAGCACCTCGAGCAGTCTACCAAAAAATGTATGTATGAGTTTAGGGGGGTTAGGGTTCAAGCTTGGTAGTGACAAAAAAAGCTCTAATTCTAAGCCAACAAACAAGCATGTAATCTATATATTACAAAAATATAGTTTAAACTTTTATCGAAATAAGAGAATTTTAAACACCTACAACATATATGTAAAATATATATATATATATATACATCATTATACATACAAGGTTCACAAGCATATAAACCACAATAAAAAGTGTAGAAACTAAATACAAAATACTAAAAATTTTCTACAATACTATATCACGACAAAAAATATACCACCACAAAAATCACATGTACTATAACCACAAATATATGAATCAAACAATGAACAATAAACATGCAATAACCATAAAATACTAATACCATATACTACCTCAAAAATCCTATATACTATTTCCAAAAATTTATGAACCAATAAAAAAAATACTTAACATGATCTTAAATAAAAACTAGAGAATATAAACACCATATATACCTGCACAAAAAAGCATATATACCGTGATAAAGAATTCATGAACCGAACTAAATAGTAAACATCTTTAGCAACAAAACCAACAAATAGTAATGCTATATACTACTAAAAAATATATATGTATCATAATAAAAAATTCATGAACCATTACTAATTACAAAAAATAATTCAAAAATCATATACCACAGCCAAAAATTACCATATACTACCTCAAAAATTATATATATTCAAAATATATAAAACCAAATAAGAAAATAACTAACATATTTATAAAGAAAGACTAGAGAAAAGAAACATTATATACCAGCAAAAATTTACATATACCGCGACAGATAATTAATGAACCGAATTAAAATAGTAAAAATATTCAACAACAAAAATCAACAAACAATAATACCATATACCACCATAAAAAAAGTGTACCACGACAAAAAATTCATGAACCAGTACTTTTTACAAGAAATAATTCAAAAATATATAAAATAAAACAAATAAATATTAATTAATAACAAAAAATAATATTATACAAGAAATTAACAGTAGTTGTAAAATAAATTGACAATAAAAACCCCCAAAATAAGACTCAATACAATAAAAAAAATCAAAATTAAAATCGAAATACACAATACAGTCAACTCAAAATCAAGAAACCAATATATACATAAATAAGATCAAAGTCAAGTTCAATTCGACCATTGCAAATAGAAAAATCACCAAAAATTATAGAGATTCGAGATGATGAAGCAAATAACGTCAGAGAAGAAGAATAATGGAGAGAAATACCGGCAAGCAACTCATTCCAGGGGAGATCGGAGGAGAAGAATAAAGATTCTAGAAGAAGGGAATGGAAAATCAATAGTAGAATGAGAGATTTAGGAGAAAGAAGAATCCAAAAAGAAAAGAAAGAGAATGAGAAAAAAAAAACGAGAACGAATCGAAAAAAAAAAGTATGAAAAAAAAACTGATCAATTTTAATTAATGCAAAGTCGGAAAAGAAAATCTTCATTACCTAAAAGGTTTTAAAAAGTTGGACATTTTACTATAAATTTTAAATAGTGGATATATACTTAACCAAATTTTAAAAAGTGGACATATACCACATTTTCTCAATCTAATTAGAGTATATCAGCTCATCTTATCATTTTATTTGGTTTGGGTCAAACTACCTCAATGAGACATAACAAATACTAAAATCCATGAACAAGCTAAATGATAATGTGCAAAACCCACTATGTTGCACACCTCACTATCCTTTATTGGCCCAGTTTGCATATCAATAATTATTCAATAGCCCATAAATTGGCTAAATGATAACGTTTACAACTCAGCCCACTAATCCTTGTCACTTTATAATCACAATTAATAAACTAATTATATTTTCTACTAATTCATTGAAAATAATTCAATTTAAATCAATTCCCCTTTATACAATAGTGTTAAGCTAATTATTATAACCATATAGTTAGTAATATAGTTATTAGTTACTTTGATTGATTAGTAATTTCACCATACTTAATGTTAGTATAAATAATATAGTCATATACCTCGCTAGATTAGGATTAATAACCATATATTGATGCTAATTTCTCTTACTCTTGCAAATTCATCAAATTTCTTCATAAATTTATCACGTTAACGTATGTAATATTTAAGGTAATTATTATAATCATCCAATTTATCACATTATACGTGATGTTATTAAATTAACTTAATTTCTCATTAATTTCACTCGTTTTTTGACGTATTACTCAAATTTTCTCACTAATTATTTATATGGGATTAAGATCATTCTATATATAGGATTAATTACTAATCAGAATAACTTAAATAAATTTAATAATTTCATTGGAAACATAAACACAAATAAAGAAAATTAGCAATTTTAATTATTTTACTGATTTCAATGGAAATATGAAAAACATATAGGAAATGGCCAAGAAACGACACAAAAATTTTAGAACGACATTACTAAATTCCATTACAACTCAGATGCTTTCTCATAAATGCTCTTTCATACATAATACTTGATATTCAATGTAAGATACTTATCATTTTATAGTTTATCCAAGTCCAAAATAGTCAATTCACATAAAGTGGACCATTAAAAATCATGGTAGTTTTACAATTTTGCCCTTAATTTTTTCCATTTAATATTTTTTTAATGCCATTAAGTTTACACTATTACCCCTCAAAAGGTACTTTCACATTTTTTGAAAAACATTTGGCTTAATTAACCAGTTACTATTTTGCCCATCACTTGCTATTCCAGATAAGTTCTCTCCTCACATTTTTATCTCTTTGTGAGGCACTAATTGCCTCAAAAGGTGCCTGAGGCACCAGAGAATTCACTTTTTTTTTATCTTCCTTTTCTTATATATATATATATATATAATATATATATATATATACTAGTCTTAGGTATGTTCCTTAGGCACATACACTTGTTAATCAAATTAATATTAAAATAAATAAATAATTAATTAATATCATGATATAAGTGATGGTAACTTTATTTTGAAAGTAAACTTTTAGAGAGATAATTTTTATTTTATAAAGATATTTCTTTTGAAATTAAAAATATTGGAGTTGTTATATATATATATATATATATTTGCAAAAAGGGATATAGGGAGAAGACACTGAGTATAGATTAAAGATCTAAACTTTACCCTTGTTATATATTAAATTAAAGATCTAAACTTTACCCTTGTTACATATTAAATCTAGCAAATATATTCTCAATTCCAATTTAATGTTTCAATCGAAAATTCCAGTTTAATGTAAAAATATATATTTTGAGTAGTAATTTAGTAGTTACTTCGTAATAGTTAATTTCTGTATAAGAATGACTCTGTCTTATAAATTAATTGATTTGTTTGAGTTAATTTACAAGGTGTCAACAAAAACTTAAAAAACAAGCAAAAGTATTTGGTTTCTTTATTTTATCTATATTAAACAAAGATATGTAAAAGTTAAATTATTATTGCTACTAGTATTGTCTATGTATAAATGACAAATAATACAACATGGAATGTTATAACTCATAATATCAATATATGCCTTATGCCTTAAAAGAAAAAAGAAAACAGAATAAAAATTGAAAAAATAAGTACACTAAGCCTATATACTCAGCCCACTCCGGACCTCTAATTGGGGTAGAGTGATAAATAAAAATAAATGATAAACTTGACCGAAATTTAAAAAAAAAAAAATGAAGTAGAAGTAAATACATGTTTTAAACAGGAAATGGGACATCGAATATCTTAACTAATAAAAATCGTTTCCACCCATCAAAATAATAATAATAATAAAAAGTTAATAGCAACACATGGCATGTCTAGTCATAAAAAATATTATATAAAAAAAAAAATAAGTTGCTGATGCATGATAGGCAAAGGAGCAACTCGGTTCCCTATACCCATCCATTGGATTCAGACTCTTCTATAACATTAACATTTCATTATTTCAATGTTGAATTCTCCGGTACGAAGAGGAGAAAATTTTCTCTCAAAACTTGGATCTATTGTATTCGTTATTGTACTCTTGGTCTCTATATATAAAAGATTCCTGTTTTGCAACTCTCCTAAACATGTAACATATAATTTTCTCAAATAGTTGCGATGCCCAAGATTCTCACATGCATACTAAGCCAATAATAAATATGTTCTAATTACATATTAAGTATCTAGAAGTCATTAATACTAGTTTTATAGTAACATACTCATTCATTATATTATGTGCATTTACATACATGTTATTACACTAATAATTGTCGAAGTGTCCCAATGCAGTGTAAAGGTTCAATACCCTCAGAGAGAGAGCTCGGTGTGCTAAAAGAACAAAGAATATAATTATGAAAGTAATTCTATGTTTGCATTGTTAATTGGAGTGTAATTGGCTTATTTGTATACTTAATGATTGGTTATGGGGCTAGGTTCCACCAAATTATAATAAGATTGGCCATATAGAATCATAAGTCAAAGTATGACTAGTTTTCACTTTCTAAGGTAGGATTCACCAACTTTGGCTACACTTGGGTGTATAGGACTGACCAGCAATGTGGTGACTATGCTAAAGATGTTTTAGAGCTGAACACATAGAAAGTAATGTGTAAAATACCCAAAATACCCCTTAGAATTTAAGTTATATCTTTTCTTAGCCATTAAGTGTTGATTTTGGGTCAAATCTGGTCATTTGCTTTCCCTTTCTCTCCAGCCACGACTTGAAACTCTCTAATGCTTTTTCTAACTTTTTCAACTTCCCTCAAACATTTCCAAGAGTTTCCAAGTGGTAGAACTCAAATTGGAGCCCTAGAAAGCAAGATACACCAAAACTAGTCAAGGAAATTCTATTAAGTTCTTCTTTCTAAGTCTCGTCCTTTAATTTCAATTCTCTGCTTGTTCCTACTTAAATAATGGTTTTTTCAGATCTTCTTAAGTCCAAAAATCTAATTCTAAGCTTAGAGAATTAGTTTGGTGGAGGTAGAAGGCAAGAAACCCAATAAAAACTCAAACTAGTTAAAGTGAGCATTATGTATGATTTTGAACTTATAGTTAATTTCTTTTCTATTAGCCCTTAAACCAAAGTAATTATTTGATGAATAATGATCCTAGGAACCCTTATATATCACTGGAAAAATAAAATTTAAGTGGAGGATTAAAGTTAAACCTAAGGCCCCAGAGATTGCTATTTATGGATTTAAGTATTTTTTTGTGATCTGATTTCTTAAACTTATAGTATATATTTTATTGATTCTATTAGTTATTACACTTATTTGATGGCTGGTTATGATGGCACACAAGTATAAAAGTCGTTTAAACTTTGTAAAAAAAAAATTGAAAGGAATTCAAATGCACTTAGGTTGTTCCAAATGGTCCTCTTTGATATGTATATGTGGGAATTGGTTTGTTGATTGCTATTGCAGATCTTAAACCATAATTTTAATCATGTGGGGATGTCCTAAAAATAGAGAATGTGCTGTTCAAATATTTTTAAAATCAAATGGTATCATTTAGAAGCAAATGAACTAGTTTTACAAAATTAGGTGCCATTTTGGATCATTTTTGTGCTAATAAACTAGCATTCATATTTTACTACTTTTGAATTGTTTTTCAATGCTAGATATTGGCTGCTAAGTACCTTAAGTGATTTATACACTCCTAAGTCATTTTAAGATTAAGTTTCCTAAATTGGTGAAAGTTCTGATTTCGGTCTTGTTCAAGTATCTTAATGCATTCTTTTTGTAAAATGTGCATCTTGAATAATAGTAATTTATGACAGGTGATTAGCGCACCAATCTCTAGAGGATATTGACTCTTTCCACTATCGATTCCTATTCAGGACACGAGGTAAGTAAAGACTTGCAACTGCATCACAAGAACTATATGAAAGATGTATTTATGTGAAACTTACTTATTCCTGAAAGTTATGAAATGGCATGTGCATGGCATGTTTTGCATGCAAATGGAGACTTTTATTATAAGAGTATTTGAAAGTGAGTACCATTGTATCAATTTCATAAGATGAGTTTTAATGGCAATTGTTAGTCTGTTGGAGCTGGATATGTAAGTCTGTTGATGCAGACTTTCCCGTTGAAGTAGGATTTGCAGATCTTATAATGTGTCTCGTTGAAGCGGGATAATATTATCGCGACGTGGGATGCCCTTTTGATGAGAGAAGGAGTTTTCAAAAAAAAAAAACTCACACGACGGTCGCACCTTGTTTTTTACTCTTGGCTAGAGTTTCCGCCCAATGTTATCACGGCCTATCGACTTACGGGACAAGCAATATACTAAGGGGCCCAACTAAGAATAATTTTTAAGGAAAATGCATGGACTCAAATGTTTAAGAAAGAAAAGGGTACAATGGGAACTTTATGAGATTTTAAAGTATTCATAAACATGCATAGTTTTTACTTATTGAGCTTTAGCTTATTTTAGTCTTGTGATGCAGATAAGGAGGCACATTTTGATATTGACTAGCTAGTTGTCTGGCTTGCCTTTTGTCGCCATGATCATACAAATGTAGACGAGCTTGACCTGTGGGCGACATTTTTGTTTTGAGATATTTTGGGGTAATGTAAATACTACTGTTGATGGCAAAATAGACTGGTGAAAATCTCTTTTGATTGTACATTTTGTAAAACACTTTTAACAAGAAATACCATGCAGTTACTTTTGTTTAAAGATTTTAGAAAGTTCAAAATTTGCCCATCTTTTTATCAAAACAAAAGATATTGTTTAAGAAAGAATAATACTTCATAGTTTGACTGTATATGACAATATGATTAAATAGGGGATGTTACAATAGTAGTCTGCAATTATCACGACAATACCTAAGCAACATGACGTAGTGTATCAGCCCAATAAAGATGGGCTGATACTGTGAGTCCATGGGTCCACCATAAGCCCAAATTCTACAGAAGCTCAAAGTGGGCATTTCATATAACCAAACCCAAAAGATAGAGCTGAGTTGGTTCTTGATTGATGTTTGAAGTCGAAGCAAATCTCATATTTAACTGAGATAAATAATAAATATTTAACTGATATAAACAATAAGTTTTTTTTTTGAAAAAAATTATAAAAAAATTTACTTAAATTAATAATTAAATACATGAAAATAAAAATATAACTAATTGATTGATCTTTTATAAAAGTGACATAATTCATATATATGGTGATATACCATAATGTTAAAAAAGTCTGTAGTTTTTACAAATAAATATACTAATAGTATAAAAGTGTAGTATTTGACTTGGGTGTATTATTATCTAATTATGTAGATCAATTTTTACTCTTTATACGTCAATTTTTTATTTGAGTATATGAGTATTTTGTTATTTAGATGATTTTTTTAATTTCTTTATAGATTAGTTTTTTATTTCAGTATATGAATTTTTAATGGGCCCATTTTGTAAACAGGCCTCAATAATTCAACTAACGAGCCCAAATGCTTAACAGTAGCATTAACACGGTTTGCTTCCCTCCCCTCTATCACCTATAACCGGCCACACGTATATCTTCTTTTGTTGTGGGCCCGCCTACATTTGCCACCAATGGAATGCACCACCTACTCACCTAGGTCTCAAAAAAAAAAGAAGTTGGTGAAGCAGGATGGGCAGAGTAACGGTATAGTTCCAAAGCCCATCCATGCTTATTATATTGTTATATATGTAGATATATATAGGGAAAATTAGAGATAACACTGTCTTTTGAAAAAAATTTACACAAATATGGTACAACTATTTTAATAAAGTTCATACGATGTTTGTTAGATAAATGCCTATTTTCTTCTTTCTTCCTCACTTTCCTTCGCTTGGATAGCCCAACTCTCGACGTCACATATTGCAACCAAGTTCACCATTTTTCCTCCAAACCCACCTTCATCCAAGTTGGTCTTCCTTAGAGGCCGATATGACATTTTTCAAGTTTCTGATGAGGTGCGAGTGTATGGTGACTTTGGGAATTCAGCTAGGTTCTTCCTTAGTATAATTACTAAGAGCCATGAGCAAGAAACAACAAGGTGTAGTCATTTTTAGTACTAATGCTCTCTGTTTTAGTGTAGAATTTTGTTTTTGTTGAATTGGAAATGGGGTTTCTCATTATTCAAGTTAAAACTAATAATTTTGCCTTTTAATTATTCAACTGTGTTAGCTGTGATTTCGGACAATTTCAGTTGTAAAGATTTAGATTGTGTTGTGTGAGAAGAGAAATTAGTCATTTCATTTATAGTGATAGTATAGTATGCAGTAGAAGGTGATAATCGTAATACTAGCTTTATCATGGAGAAAAGAAAAGTAATTTGGAGGTGAGAACATTTTGTGTTGTGGTGATAATTTAGGACGGGTAATATTGTTTATGGTGTTACTCTAAGTTACATGGGGACCTTGTTCACCACTACTAATTTTATACTTTTTAGTCTAATTAATCTTTTCATAGGAGATTTGCGATTGCCTTACTGAATAAAAGGAATACTTGCTTATATACAATACTGATTTTATTAATATAGCTCCTTTTTATGATTTAAGGTTGACCAAAATATCGTTCTATTCAAGTTTTTCCCTTAGAAATTTTCTTGAATCACTATTGCACCAAAATTTTATTTGTTTAATGAAATATATCAATTTAAATTTTTGAATGCAGCACCAATTAAGGGCAAGTAAGTCACAACTAGTTAAGGAGAAGATAGAATTTTGTATGGTTTCATAATATTATTTACTTAGAGGTGAGAGACATGTTTCATACGAGGGCTTTTTGTTAAATTATGGTGTTTGAGAATAAGATTTGTAAGTAAAGAATTATTCTAAATGAAGCTATGATGTAAGGTTCTAACATACATAATAAGCTAATAATAAACATATTCATATTGTATAATAGGCGTATCAAGTAACTAGTATTAACTTTATATTAAATTGCTCATTTCTTATTGTTAAATACTTTTGATATATATTATTGTATTAATATTTGTCGAAGTATTTTCATGCAGTATAAAGGCTCAGTACCCTCAGAGAGAGAGAGTTTGATGTGTGAAAGAAACAAAGAATATATTCATTGATACAATATAACGTGCATACGCATGATGATCATGTTTGCTAATAATTTAGTCAAATGGTAGTTTTCTGTAAAACACATTTTTTTATACTTTTCGGAACCAAATTCACAGTACATTTAACATTTCAAATAGCTTTTATTTAATATGTAGAACATATTTCTAGCATTTTCCAAAATGTTGGTTCTAGGTAAGCATGAGGTGACATTCATTGTATTGAATGGTATTTTATTGCACTGAACTAGTTTAGATTCAACTTAATCGTGTAATGTTACTTTTGTGCATTCTATTAATTAGGTATTGACACTGTGTTTGTATTATTAATTAGAGTCTAATTGACTTATTTTTGTATTTAATGATTAATTATGGGGCTAGGTTTTACCAAATTACAATTAAATTGGCCATATGAGATCATAAGTCAAAATATGACCATATTTCACTTTCTAAGCCAGGTTTCACCATTTGTTCTACACTTGAGTATATAAGAATAGCCAGTAATATGGTGAGTAAGCCAAGAGTGATTTAAAGCTGGACATATGAAAAGTTAGAGCAAAATACCTAAAATTTCCCTTAGAATTTAAGTTATGCCTTTTTTTAGCCATTAAGTATTGATTTTGAATCAAATCTAGTCATTTCCTTCTTCTTTCTCTTCAGCCATGACTTAAACCACTTCAACTACTATTTAGGCTTCTCTTAACTCCTCTTAGCTATATCTAAGAGTTTTCAAGTGGTAGAACTTAAGTTGAAGCTTTAGAAAATAAGATAGATTCAAACCACTCAAGGTGAGTCTACTACTTTTTGTTCTTTAATGTCGTTTTGTAATTGAAATTCTCTACTTGGTGTAACTTAAGTAAGAGTTTCTATAGGTCTTCTTGAGTCCTAAAGTTTATTTCTAAGTCTTAAAAATCAGTTTTGTAGAAGTAGAAGACAAGAGCTTCAACAAAAGTTCAAACTAGTCAAAATGAGCTTTTTGTGGAATTTATAATTAATAATTTATTTCTTTTGCTTTAACTCTTAAATCAAAGCTTTTATTTGATGAATAAAGGTCCTAAGAACTCTTACATATTATTGGAAATATAGAATTTATATGAAGGATTAAAGTCAGACTTAAATACACAAAATTTGATATTTGTGGATTTAAGTATTTTTATTTTTAGAATAAGTTGTCTACCCTTATAATTTGATTTCTTTACTTAGAATGTGTAAGACATTGATCTTTTTATGTATATTACATCTATTCACTTGTTGGTTGTGATGATATATAAGTGTAAAAGTAGATTTAAACTTTGTCTAAAAAAAAAAAAGAAATTCAAGTACAATTGTGTTGTTTTAAATGATCCTCTTTGATGTGTTTATGTAGAAATTGATTTGTCAATTTTTATTGCAGGTGTAAACCATGATTTAAAAGATGTGGGAATATCCTAAAAATAAGGAAGGTACTTTCCAAATATTTATAAAACTAAATGGTACTATTTAGAAACAAATAGACTAGTTTTTACGAAATTATGTGCCATTTAGATAATTTTTGTACTAAGGAACTAACATTCATGCTTTGATGATTTTAATTAGTTTTCAATGCTAGTCATTGGCTATTATATACATCATGTCACTTGTACACTTTCAGGTCACATTGTGATTAAGTTCCTGATTTTGTAAAAATAGAGATTTCAGTCTTGTGGTCATTTTCTTTAAGCATTTTACATTATAGTGATCATTCTAATAATAAAATTGATATTAGGTCTTCCGCACACCTTGTGATAAAAGACACTGACCTTTTTTTCTATCTTTTCTATCCAACACAAAGTAAGTAAATATTTATTTTTACTCCTTCATAAGGATACTAATAAAGACCAGATGTTTTTCTACATGATTGTGTTTATTATATTAATTATATGTTATTCCTATAGTTTTTGTAAGTTCATGAAAGACATAAGTATTACATGAACATTTAAGTATTATTTTCAAAGAAGTGAAGTTATTCATGCATTGGATTTAAAGTAGTACCATTGCACTAATTTTACGATATATGTTTTAAGTATATTATTTAGTCTATTTGCATTAGGTACGAATAGTTTGCACAGACATCCTTCTTGCATATGTAGACATGACTTATCGACTGCCGGGACTAAATATTATACTATAAGTTATATGACATACATTACCTAGTCGGTCTATGTTAGGTAAGTATGGTTCGCATTGGCTATGTGTTTTCTTCCCGCATAGGTGGGTATGACCTACTGACTACCGCAACTTTGTAGTATATTCAAGGGCTTTATAAAGAAACGTTTTCTAAAAAAAATACATCAAAATGAAAAGTTATGAAATTAAGAGTACAATGAGAATTTCAATAAAGTTTATGCATAAAACATATTCACGATTATGCATGATCTTTACTTTTTGAGTATTAGCTCATTTAGTTCCTGTAATACATGTGAGGAGATATGTGATGTATAGAATTACTGGTTGGCTAACATGCTTTCTTGTCGCTATGATCATACAGATTTAGACAAGCTTGGCTTGTGGGTGGTGTTTTTGTATTTTATTATTTTGACGTGTTGTACATATTACTGCTGATGGTAAGATAAATTAATGTACTTTTTGGTTATACATTTTGTAAAGACACAAACAAAAAAGTAATGCCATGCAACTTCTTTTGTTTTAGAGTTTGAAAAGTTTAAATTAACCAATTTTTTGAACAAAACTAAAGTTACGGTTTATAAATAATAATACTTTCTACTTTGACCTATATAGTCATATAGATAAGCTAGGAGGTGTTACAGAAGCTACTTCTACCTGGATGGGATTGCAGATAAATATCTTTTAGGGATAATGATTTCAATTAATGTATATAGTTTATTTTTGTGTATGAATTTATGAATGTATATGCCAAGTGACCATCGTTTTGCCCATGAAAGAATATATAGTGAATAAACGTCACCTCTTGTTATTGTTATTCTTTTTTTCATTTGTAGCTTTTTTTTTTAAAAAAAAATATGGTCATACATTTTTATCTTTTTCTTTTGTAGTACAAATTTATTGATGTTGAATAAGTAACCAAAGAAAATGGGAACCAGGAACTAAAGAAATCGATAACCAAATTAGTAGTGATAAGTAAAAACTAACAACTAAATTGGTAGTAATAAACGGTAACCAACAACTAATAATAAAATTAATAGTTGTAACTAGAAATTAGTAACCAATAACCAATAACCAAAGTAGTAACCAATAATCAAAAGTAATAACCAAAAACTAATAATCAATAACTAAAGTGGTAATCAGTAACTAAAAGAAGTGACCAAAAACTAATAATCAAATTGATTAGAAGACTCGTAATCAAATTAATTTGAGATATCAAAAATTGATAACCAGAGAAATGAGAAACTGTAATAGATTTGGTTTGTAATTAGGAACTAGTAAATAATAACGAGTAATCAATTTGAATAAAAAGGCCCATCTATTTCTAAGAAAAGAAAATCTTTTTTTTTCTTTGAAAAAATTGAAAAAAGAGGAGAAGAAACAAAAAGAACTAAAAAAAAATGAGAAATTAAAAAAAGAATAATGGGTTCAACAACTAAATTGGTAGTTATAACTAGTAACTAGAAACCAAAAACCAAAAGTGGTAACCAATAAGTAAAATAGTAACTAAAAACTAATAAGCAAATTAATTACTAAGTTGGTAACTAAATTAACTAGAGGTACCAAAAATTGGTAACCATATAAATAAGTCACAATAAAAAATTTGGTTCGTAATTAATAACCAACAGACACTAACTAGTAATCAAATTGAATAAGAGATTTCTTCTATTTCTAAGGGAAAAAAATATCTTTTTTTCTTCTTAAAAAATTTGAAAAATGAGGAAATAAAAAAATGAGAAATTAAAAAAAAAAAAGAATAATGGTAACTAGAAACATGTAATTAAAAGTGGTAACTATAGAGCTAAATTCCATAATTGAATTTATTAGAGAGTCCAGGACCACTTGTAATCCTGCTTCCAGAAAAAAGAGATTAGGTTAATTTTTGGGTTGTGCTTATGAGAGCTACCTACATACCATTTGCAGGGAACAAACCCCGATGTAGTTCTGATTTTCCTACAAAAGAGCAAAAAGTCAATTAAACTACATATGAGACTGTGTGGGGAGAACAAAATAGAATAATAATATGTAGAATGAAGGAGAAGATAACGTATTTATAGGCAAATAAGAGACGTTTAATAAATAAGAAACTCTATTAAAAAGATAATTAATAATTATCTTTGGGTAACCTAGTCAAAATAAGATACTTACAAGATAATGTCTGATTTGAAATATAATTAGGTTGATATTCATAAATAATAATTACCCTTTTTCTAAAATAGAAGGACCCCAAAAAAACTTAAATACCTTTTGTAGCCATATATAGGCCCTAAACTAAGGAGTACAAATTTTATTCCCAACAATCAGCCTCTCACTCCTCAGTGCGAATTTACTCGGACTTGAGGAGTAGTTCAAGTCATGCCTTCGCTTCCATTCGTAATAGTTTCCTTGCATTTTCTTATTAGATAACAAATATAAATCAAATAAATCTGAAAATCAAACTTACAAAAGATGAACTTGAGTCGTCATTATTTTTAATGGCTCCTGGAGCTCATTTGAAACGGGGAAGAATTGGAGCTCTCAGAACTCATTGAAAACAAAGAGGAATTAGAGCTCTCGGCTTTCTTCCACACACACCTTGCTAAGAGGATTTAAAAGCATTCATCAAAGAAGGTGGCTCCCTGAACTCGTTTAGAATGGGAAGGAATTAGAGCTCTCGACAGTTATCGTTCTCTGTGTCAAGAGGATTTAAATGCACTCATCAAAGAGGGCTTTTTTGTTTTCTTTGGATATTATATTATATCTTATCACTCTTTATCATATTAATAATTTTGGCTGGGATAAAGCAATAATACAAGAAATATACAAGGATGCCGAACATAACGTTATCCCATTAAACATATTGATTACTTAAGTAATTCAAACAATCCAAACAAGGTTTTAACTAATTCAACGAGCTCAAACACACTAAACAATTTAAATCAAATTAATCAACTCAATTACACCAGATAATCATCAAATTAACCATGCACGGACAATTTACTCAATTATTCAACTGCTAACAAAATTAATCATTCCAGACAATCTAAATCAATCCATTCAATTGCATTAATCAAATCACATTTCAAACTAATCAAATCCAAACAAGCAAACATGAAGCAAATCATTTCAATAAAAAAAAAAAAATCAAATCAAGCCAAGTAATCCACATAATTCAAGTTGATCAAGCACCAAATAGGTCAACCCAATCAAACCAAACAACTCATGCTAATCAAATACCAAACGAGTCACTCCAAATAATTCAAGCCAATTGAATAGCAAATAAGTCTATCCAATCAAACCAAATAATTCAAGCTAATCAAATACCAAACAAAGTCAATCCTATCAAACCACACAAAATCAAGCTATTCAAATAGCAAATAAAGTAATCCAACCAAAAGGTCTCACACTCTAAACAATTTCAAATACTCAAATCAACCAATTATCAACCAATCATTAAGCCAATCTATCAAATAATAGAGTCAAATATTGCGATCAAAACGAGCAACTCAAACAAAAAAATTCGACCAAACCAAACTAAGCCAATATTTTAACCACATTAACAAATCATTAACTATTTCAAGTATATAATATAAAAATTTTAGTTAAGCAGTAATTTCTCATTAAAACATACAAATAGCTGTTACCACGAAAATACTTATCACTTTGAGAACTTGACGAAACTCTCGGAAGTTAACACGTTATTGAAACTGCAGATGCTTAACAACTTTTGTTATAATTTTTTGAAAAATTTCAAAATCTTGTTACCTTTCCTTACTCTTTCATTGTTGCACTGCCAACCCCTCACTCCTTAGTGCGAGTTTACTCGGACTAGAGGAGGAGTAAGGAATGGTCCTAAATCACGTTCCAACAGAGTATCCTACTAAATATACAAAGGTAACAAAGAACTCAAAAACAAGATATATATTAATAATCATTAGATATGATAATAGACATAACACAAACATAAAAAGAAATATAATAAAAATCTAATTATACCAAAATTTGCCTTATAAAATACATCCTCTAATACGGAAATAAAAATCAAATTAGTGAATAATAATAATAATAATAATAATAATAAATAAATGCCAAACACAACTTGCCCAAAGATGTAAACAAACACAGGTTGTGACCAAAGATAAATGTCGATGCATGTATTATATATATAAATATAGATACGTTACCAAAAATTACTAGAATCTAAAAAATATGTGATTAAAAATCTGTATGGTCACTTTTCTAGAAAAACCACGTTAATTGCTTCGAATTTAAATAAAATAAAAATGAAAATAAAAAAGAATTGACATATACAATATTCTAAATTCTAGAATATATTTATGTCGACTATTTATAAATTTAATTCGAATATACATTATAGAAAAAATTCTGTATGATTCATAACAATTCATTGATCAAAACAATATTATAATTATATCAACGACAATTCAAACATATCAAAATGCAATTATCCATTCAAATATATTAAATGCAATTATCCCCAAAAGTAGAAATTGGGAGATTGATAAATACGTTGATAAATACGTACTTTTAGAGAACTTTACTAGAACAGTATCCACGAAATTTAATAAAATAAACAAATATTTTAAATAAAAAAACATGGATTTCAACTAAAGAGAGTAACATTAAATGGATGGTACATATTAGGATGACGATAAAATGAGAGCAAATTTTTTAATTACGAGGAAAAATTAGAGCACCAAGCACTAATATGTATTCAAGAAAAAAGACAACACGAATACATTTTGCCTGAAACAAATAATATAATAAAACCAAAATCAATTTTTTTAGAAATAGTAGATAATACTTTTCAATACTATTAACTATTACCCTATTTCATATTCATCAATTTGAATTCCATTGAACGACACCTGATCCTCATGCATTTAATATTTCAAATATGACAAGTAAAACTAATTATTTATGAATAGCAAAATCAATTTCCATTAATTACAATTAACTTTATAGATATTTTGGGCACTGTCAACTAAAAGGAGCTTACAAAGAGTAAAAAATAAATTGTATTAGGAAATTTTAAAATATTACCTTCAAACATCACATGCGACTAAAATAATGAATTAGTAATAGATTTTTTTAAAAGGAAACAACAGTAAGACCTCAAAATCATAAATCATATTCATATATGAGGCACATATTAATTCCTATATTCAAGTAATATAATAAACTAATAGCATATTTTTATACGGTAAGAAAAGGGGTTTTTTTTTTTTTTTTATAATATGCCTTTACAATTTTTTTTTTTCAAAAAAATGAAAATCGATAAATTTTTTTTTTTTAATATTATTCTCCACTAAATTTATATATGCTAATTAAACAAGGAAGGTAAAACATTACGAATTAATAATTCAAATTTATGGACGTAGTGACAGTAACTAGATAAATTAAAGCATAATCAGTAATTAGGTGTGATGTGCTTGAATCAAATACATACGTGCATGTAGAGAGTGAAATAAAGAACGAATTACATGTTTTTAACAAGGAAAAAAAATATTTTTACGTGAAATTAATCTCTCAAACAAATGATCAAGGCTTCACGGTAGGTGCCAAATTGTAAAACTAAATTCTACAATTAAATTTATTGGAGGGTCGATGACCACTTGTAATCTGGCATCCAGAAAAAATAGATTAGATTAATTTCTAGGTTGTGCTCATGAGAGTTGCCTACGTACCCTTTGTGGATCAAACTTTGAGTTCTGATTTTCCCGCAAAAGAGCAAAAAATCAATTAAATTGCATATGAGACTATGTGGAGAGAACAAAATAGAATACTAAGATGTAGAATAAAGGAAAAGATTACATATTTATAGGCAAATAAGACACGTTTAATAAATAAGAAACTGTATTAAAAAAATAATTAATAATTATCTTTGGGTAACCCAGTCAAAATAAGATACTGATAAGATAATGCTTGATTTGAAATATAATTAGACTGATATTCATAAATAAATAATAATTACTCATTTTCTAAAATAGAAGGACCTATAAGAACTTAAATATATTTTGTAGCCACATATAGGCCTAAAATGAGTTATACAAATTTTATTCTCAACAGTAACCAATAACAAAAATGATAATAAAAAAACTAATAACCAAATTGGTTATAAGACTGGTAATTAAAATAACTAAAGGTACCAAAAATTGGTAACTAGAGAGTTCAATCCCTCAACCCTAATATATATATATATATATATATAAAGAAAGTAACAACAATAAATTTGGTTTGTAATTAATAATCAATAAACAATAACTACTAACTGAATTGAATAAGAGGTCTATTCTATTTCTAAGAGAAGAAAATAGAAAATATTTTTTTCTTCTTTAAGAAAAAATGAAAAATGAGGAGAAGAAAAAAAAAAGAGAAATTAAAAACAGGCATAATGGGGTCAAGTAACTAAATTGATAATAATAACCAGACTAATAACCAAATTAGTAGTTATAACTAGAAATTAGTAATTTTTAACCAAAAGTGATAGCCAATAATCAAAATAGTAATTAAAAACCAATAACTAAATTGATTATAAAACTGGTAACCAAAATAACTAGAGATAATAAAAACTAGAAACTAGAAAAATAAGAAATTATAATAAATTTGGTTTGTAATTAGTAACCAAATTGAATAAGTGGAATCTTCTATTTCTAAGGGAAGAAAAAAATTATTCTTAAATAATAAAATTGAAAAAAGAGGAAAAGAAAAAAAAGGAATAAAAAAATGAGAAAAAAAAAAAAGGAATAATGGGTTCAATGAGAATACATTTGGAAGGGAGAAAAAAAAAAGGGGAGAAGAACATTCAAAAGTAACTTGCGGGAGATTGAGCCCTGCTCACGGAGGATACGGATACGAATACGCGCATATGCCCAATCACGTTTTTTTAATATAGATAACCGGAAAAGATTGATTTATTTACTACAGCAACCCCGCGTATTTTACTCTTTTTTGTTTCGAAAATACCCATTATATGCCGTATGGAAATTAATTATTTTACAATACCGTATGTTTGTAATATTTTTTTATTGTTGCGGTAAAACCCAAGAAATCCCATATATCTCTATGTCTAATACGATACAAGAAGAAGAGAAATAAATAAGTCCAATTATTGAATGGGCCTATACTTAAAAGTACATGGATCTGGGCCTAGAAATAACTTGAAATATTCAAATCGCTTCTTAGTTCGAGTCGCACCAGATTGAATTCGCGGAGAAGAAAAAAAAAACAAGAGGAGGAAACAAACGAGGCATGGCAAGATTGATTTCGAGGTGGAGTCAATTACGACAGCGGCAGAATGTTCGATTCTGAGGCGGCACGGTGGTTTCGAGGACCAACAGAGGTGATGCGGCAGCCGATTGCGAGGTGGCACGGTGGTTTTGAGCACTTACGACAGCGGCACGATGGTCGATCGCGAGGCAGCACGGTGGTTTCGATAACTCGGGAAGGCGGCACAGCGGTCGATTGAGCGATCTTCAGCGGATTTTGACGAGGTCTGAGACGGGGGGGTTTGCAAGCGTTTCAAGGTTTTGATACTTTTGATTTACTGTGGTTTGAATGGTCAAGTGTTTGTGTTTGGTTTTGGTTTGATGTTTTTTTTGTTTTTTTTTTTTATATAAAAAAAAAGGTGGGCTCTGGTACCAACTCAAAATAAGGGATGAAGAATGATATATTTTTCTCATTCATGTTTTGCTGTCCGTGTACAACCAATCTATAGAGGATGATTTCCTACAATCAAGTCATATGCAATTACTCTCATTTACAGCCATACAATCTCATCCGATCATACCCATAATCTCACAGCTAATTTACAGCAAGCTAATCAAACTAAGAATAGAAAGAATCACAAAACGATTCTAAGCTTTCCTAAACTAAAGTGATTGAAAGCCCATTCCATTACAGCCCACAAAATTCGTGCCCTAAATTACCTTTTGTCTCCTCGGTTTCCATCCTCTTCAACCCGTGTTCTGTCTATGGCCTCTGCTTTTCATCGTGCACCTAGCTGCCTCCTTGTCGTCGAGGAAGGAGGCAAGGGGGAGAAAGACTAGCAGAGGAAAATGGGTAAAGCTTTATCTTAACTATTTAATATACACTCCATCAAAAGCTTCTTTTCCAGTTGCCCCTCTCTCTCTCTCTCTCTCTCTCTCTCTTAGAAGACCGAAAACATGAATGGATATAGTAAAACGACCATAATTTAATTTGATTTTGATCTTTATTTGAAAAGTTTGGAATTTATTTGTTTGTTATTTATTTTGCTATTGATTGTGTAGGATTTGAATTATTCTTTTTGATTTGGTAAGTCATTATGATATGATTTGATATTGGGCTCTTTGGTATAAAGTGCTGCAACCAAATTGTAATGGCTGACATGAATTACCAAATAATAAAATTCCCATTTGAATTCTATTGCATCTGTATTTTCTTCCTGGTTGTTTCGCAGAGTATTTGACGGGTTGAAATTTTGTTGTTTTGGTCCTTCTAGATATCATTTTTACCCCCCCAAAAAGGAATTTTATTTTAGTCTATATTTTAAAGAGTGATGCTTACATATGAATACCCATTTTCAAATTGTTTCTTGAACTATAGTACTGCCAATTGCTTTCCCTCACTGGCTAGTAAGATTAATTAGCTTATAACTTTAATTTATGTTCGAATCCATAACCAAAAGTAAGGTTTTAGAATTTTCTCAAAACAGTGAAAAAAATTGTTTTAGAACTATTTCATTTGTTTCTACTAAATTATGACATGTCAAGTTGTTCAATGTTTGAATTCAATGGAATTTGTGGATAGTTATTATTAGTTTTCTTCCTTTAATAGGATTTATTAGTGTTTAGACGTAGGTTATAGTCCAAAAAGAAAGACAAAAACGTGTTTCGATTTAGAATATTTTTAATAGATATTTAATTGGGATATGAATTAAATAGAATTCAGTGTGATAAAGTGCAGCATTACTATTGTGGGGATTGCATTTAATCAAAGCACTCTTTTCAATCGGAAGGCCATGAATTTACACCCTGGAAATAAAACATTCCCTAGGTTGGACACCTCATCTCAAGAAAAAAAGAAAGAAAAAAATCAAAAGAGAAAAATGAAAAAAAAAAAAAAAAAAAAGAGTTCTCGCAAAAAATTTTCCCCTTTTTGAAAAAAATAAAGTGTTTTTATCTTTGCAACCTCCCTCCTAAGAACCAAAGCAGCTGTTTGAGTGCCGTACTATTTTCCTTAAAATCACATATTTTCCGTTGTCGCCTCTCTAATTTTCTCAGTTACCAAACAGAAATTTTGGCGGTGGACTGATACTGAAGAATCCATCAGATGACAACACAACAACCACAACAACAACAGGAGGAGGTGGTGGAGGAGCATGGCACCCCAAAAGCAAATGAACCACACAACCTCAACAACAAGAAGAAGAAGAAGAAGAAGAAGAGGAAGTCTGTGACAATGGCAGCACAACTGGCGGCGGCAGCAGACAATGGCAAATCCCGGCTTGCGAGACGGGTGGTTTTGTCGTTGACCAAACCCTCATATTGCCTAGGCCTGGGTTCCAAGACCTTGAGGTCAGAGAACCGTGCTAGGCTCAGCTACCTCCTAGGAAAGCTCACCAGGCAGCATAATTGGACTGAAGCCAGTGGTGTCCTCAGTGTCCTGTTAAAAGGGACTTGCAAGGACAAGTCCCTAGCCAACAACCGCTTCAAGTACTCAGTACGAAGCTTCCGCTTCATTGTCATCATCATAATGGGTTTATTTTTATTTATTTATTTATTCTTTTGGGTCAATAAATAAATGAAAATATTGTGATGTATAGATGATTGTAGATTGCATTTTGTTATTAGGCATTGATGGAGGTTATTGAGATTTTAGGAGCTGACTCTTTTGATGAAACAAGGATCCGGAACATTTATGACGTTTGGAAGAGAAAGACCACCACCATGAAAGGAAGGCCAGTTGAGGTATTTTTATTTTCTCTCCTTTTATACTAATTCCCTTCATGGGAATGCTTGAATTTTATCTGCTTAAGTTGTGTAATAACTTTCAGTCCACAAAATTCCATGTGCATTTGTTGTTCCATTGATTGATTGATTGACTTATTTTTATTTCTTCTTTTATATGTTTCGAGTAGGACCGGTATGTGGTTCATTTAGCGCACATTGTTTTCTGTCTTACACAAGGGAGTACTGAGGAAGCTTATCAGCTTGCTTTCTGGTATGATTTTTCGTTCTTCTTTTAGTTAGTAGCTCTCATTGATGTTGAAGCAAGTGGCATGTTTATTTCTGATTCTGCGAATTCATAGCCTTTAATGACGTATCAAATTAAAAGAATAGACTGTTTTGTTGCTTTTGCTGGTCATTTTCAGGCTCATGCAAGAAACTGAGTTTGGCAGAGACCCAGACTCAAATATGATTGTAGGACTGGCATGCTACCAGAAGTGGTATTCTACCATCCCAAAAGAAATGTTGTTGACAGAGTCTTACCAGGTTTATAGCCCTGGCCAAACGAATAAGTTACTTGCTTACTCAGAAGGATGGGAAAGAATTAACTCCAATCAAGCTGGTACAGGCTTTCAATGTGATTCAGACTCCTCTATCAAGAATAATAAAGGATTACCTATTCATTCTGATAGTGGCTTACAGACAGAAAGTTCAGTTGGAGATGAAATCCAAATAGAAAACCTTCCACAGAACTTTCGGCCCCAGGGCTTCTATGCAAATTCTGATGAAAATACAGGAAACGAAGCTTCTATATCTAATCATGGTGATCAATTGCATTTTGCTTCCACTTTTTCTGCTCTTGGTGAGGACTGAATTTCCTTTTTGGTTTTGTCTGTTAGAGCGTCTAATAGACTTCTACTTTTCTTTTATTTTTTTTTAACAGGTGGAAAAATTTGATTTAGAGATGATTTTTTAATTTTAATGTGTTTGTTTCATTGTCTTTGGGTAGCAGGGTTTATTATTATATTTTTCCATTTCCAATTAATGATTACCCAAAGCCCAAAAAAAAAAAAAGAAGAAGAAGGAAGTTTTAAGGACTAAACATGGGTTTTATACTTTATATTGCTGGATCCTATCTGGTTGGGCTAAAATTCAGTGGTGCTCAGCGCCATTGTTGATGAATAGAACTACTCTACTTACTTTCAATGTCAAACTGGGTTGAGACACTTTTTTAGAATTACTGAAGCTGTGTGTCGTCTGAACGGTTATTAACTTTGTCCTTACTATGTGGATTCTATTAACATTTTTTTTTTGTTTTGTATGCTTGTTAAAGGTATATGATAAGATATTTTTGGTAATTATGTTGTCTTTGCAGATGGATTGGATCCAGTCTTATTACCTGTAAGGTTGCCACGACCTACTGAGAATTATGAAGACACATTTTATTTGCATGTGGAAATGCTTAATGAACATTACAAGGAGGCAGTGATGTACTTAAGACATGCTCTTTGCTCAACTCCAACAGTACTGGCAGCCTTACTTCCTTTTATACAGGTGCACATTATCTTAAAAGAGCTATATGTATCTCCATTATTTCTTTGGCCAATTTATCAAAAGGAAGAAAACACAGATTTTGCCTATGTACTTTGCAAGTCTTAATAAGATATAACATTTAAGTTGTTTCAAGATCTTTATTGGAAGTGCAACATTTACTTCAGCATCTATAATTCTACATTGTTTTGAGTAAAAGTAAATACTATTAAGAGCAGAACAAAACCAACAGGAGGATTAGAAGTAATCTGTTTTCTTGTTTCTTTCTGTAACAGTTGTTGCTGGTTGGAGGTCAAGTTGATGAGGCCCTAAATGAGCTCAACAAATTCTGCTGTAATTCAAACTCAACACTGCCCACGCGGTATTGATTTTTTTCCTGTATTTTACTGTTTATGGTTGAGGAAAAGTAAGAGGAACTCGACGAATGAATTCTGAATTTCTTTTGCTTTGTGAGATTTTTCAAGGTGGGTTATACCACAGGATTGACTTGTTAGGATAATTGCAGTAATGTTGGTGTTGGGTAAATGCTAATGGAATAATGAAAAAACTAGCATTATTGAGATGGTGGTGCTAGTTGGTGGCTTAAGAATTATGGCTGAGATTTGGAGTTTCTGTTCTGACTAAATGTAAAGGATTTTTGCCGTTAAATAGTTTGAAAAACTGATAAGGATTTGTGTTATTATGTTCCCTTGATGATTTCTTTTGTTTTCTTGTCGATGTTGCTGAATGTTGACCTCTAAAATTGTCATGCTTATAATATAAGTCTGATTCTATACTCTTTCAAGATTTCAGTCAATGTCATCCAGCCTCTTTTAAAGTTGCAATCATCCCTTAAATGTGGTTCATCTCATTGGAACTAGTTATTTTTTAGTTCATTACTGTTTGTGGGCAACAATCTCTCATATAAACACTACACGGTCAAAATTTAGTACAAGCTCCTTAAATGTGTCCTGATGATTAGGTGCAAACTTAATGTTTCTATGGTTTTCAGAAGTTGGAGTAAAAGATCAATTTTGAATCAACAGTTTCTTGATGGTCTGTTTTACACATTTCTACTATATTATCACTTGTTTTTAACTTTTCTAAACTTATACTATACAAATTCCTCTAATTAATTCCTTTCCTGTCAATTAATGCTTTGTTTTGTTATTACCGAAGGTGGATAAATTTCAAAGAATGAATATTTTACTGTGTTATGCAGATTAAGAGCTAGCCTCTTGGAGCATTTTGGTCACAACAACATGAATATTTCCACCTATTTTGAAGATATCTTAAAGAAGGATCCTACTTGTGGTGATTCACTGGCAAAGCTTGTTACCATGCATCGAAATGGTACTCAATACTTCTGAAACTTGCTCCTGTACGTGATCTTGATTTAGTTGACAAACATTTTCCAGTCCTTTTTTTTTTTTAATTTATTTTTTATATCTTTTCTAACAAGTGATAATTTTTGCTTTCAGGAGGTTCTATTAATTTTATTGTTAATGAATAACTGAGCTTATTGCTACGAAACACTAAAGTAGTTTCATTTTTCTATTTTTCACTTACAAGAATTTCAATTCTAAAATTGCTGGACTATAATATGATGTATGACTTAGTAGTGCAGTTAAGGTCTATTTGGACATGTTTGTTTCTATAAGACCACCATCATTACTGCAGTTCTATTGCCTTCTTGAGTTTATGTTTTCTAGTTATAAAGTGTTTTTATAGCAACATTTCAACTTTGATCAGATCTAAACTTTGATGAGATCTCCTTAGAAAGAAGATATAACTTAGAAAAAACAAATGCTGATTGACCACTTTCAAGTTTGCATGTTGTATGTCTTGATTTTTACGTTTGTGTCTATTGTCCTCTGGTTGTTAATGAAATTGGTGTCTCCTCAGGTAGATACTATGTGTGCATATGTGTTGTTTTTTTTTTTTTTTTTTTTTTGGGGGGGGGGGGGGGGCTGGAAATAGTTGGTATATCTAATTAATCAAATGAGCGATTTTGCATACCTCTTATACAAATTTGTTTTGGCCTAACTTGAATAATTCTACTTCAAGTTAGTGTTTTCTTTTAATAAATCTTGTATTGGTGATTTGTTCTAAAAAAGCATGTACATTGTTTTCCGAGATTTTAAATTAATTGGTTTTGAAACCATTGTCAGTTATTTTTATTCATTTATTTGTAGGTAACGAGTTCTAATCCTCAAGCTAATGTATTATCTGTGGTTTCTTTCTTCTAACATTATTACAGGGGAGTATGGTTGTGAATCTCTGTTGGAGATGATAGCTTCGCATCTTGATGCTTCATATGCAGACTACAATATATGGAGAGAGTTTGCTTCATGTTTCTTGAAACTTTCACAGCATGAAGAGGACCAGATGTCAGTGTGTCTAAATGGAAGAGGTGTTGGACTTGGACAGTATTCAGTGTCTTTCAATAAGATCCCCAGAATATTTACGGAGTGTAAATCTCAAAAGATTTGGAGGCTTCGCTGCAGATGGTGGATGACACGTCACTTTAGCTTAACTACGCTTGCATTAGACATTGCAGCAGGTAGTTGCTTTAACAATAATAAATTGAGTTTGTACTATTTGTCTGATTATGCAGTCATGATATTTTCTTGAATGGCAGTGGTCCTTTATCTTGCTAAAAAGTTTCAAATGGTCATTTTTATTGTTCTCCATTGAATCTATAATGGTAACGTACTTAAAACGAGACTATTTTGAAAGTTTAGAACTGATTCTTGTAAGTTTAACAAAATAAGATACTACTGTAGAACAATTTTAAAAGTGAGGACAAAAGTTAAAAAGGTGATCAAATTCTCTAAATAGTTTAAGGACCAAAGATCAATTAATCTTTTGCATTTACATCGACCGGGTCCTTCATTTATCAGTTGTACAAGACACTATACTAAAAAAAATGTATATCTTCTTTCTTTGTGGCTATGTTAGAGTAGTTGATGATATCATATGTTTGCTTCGATTTCTATTTTACTACAGATGATTTGCAGCTCTTAACTTATAAAGCAGCATGTGCTTCTCACATGTTTGGGCCCCAGTTTTCTTATGTAGTTGATGCTTACACTTGTTTGGAGAAGAAAAATGAAATAGACTTGTTCTTGATATTGAAACTGAACATTACAAAATCAGTGGGGCTCTATTCAAGCTTTGAACAGAATAATAGATGATATGACTGTTCTAAGCAGGATCATAATGAAGTTTATGGGGTTTCTATTGGATGAAGCTTCCTAGGAAACTATCTCTAATGTTTCCCTGTATTGACAACGTTCTTTGGTTGGATGAATGGATTTGGTCTGCTGCTTCCAATGGTGGCTACACTGTCAAGAGTGCTTACAGGTTTTTCCGAAGGAAATACCATGATTTTGGCATCTCCCACCGATTATGGCCTTTCTGGATTCCTTTTGGAAGCAGAAAACCAGTACGAGGTTTTATTGTGGCATGCAGTTGCAAGTACTGACTCACTTCCTACCAGATCTCAGCTGACAACCTTATTCCTTATGGAAGATACTTATTGCCCATTTTGTGAAGGGAAGAGACTGTTTTTCATCCACTGTGGACCTCCAGGTGGCAACATTTACTTGGTCGAGATCTTGTTGGAACATTAGAGTGGATGGTTTCACTTGTAAGTTGTATGAGTAGATTGAACTCACTGATTCTCTCTAATCTATCTCTTCCTTTTGGGTTCCTACCATCCGCGTCTTTAATATTTGCATTTGTGGTTCTCAAGACCTTATGGTATGAGAATGATAGAATTATCTATACTCTAGGGTCCTGAATCTCCACAGAATTGCTGACTCTGTTATTGCATTTCCAGAATTTGACATTGTTCCTTCTCTCTTTCTTGGGTTTGATTCGACCCCTGTGACTTGGTGTTCACCTCCTCCAGCCTTTTTGAAGATCAACGGATATGGCCATTTCAAATTCTGGAAGTTGCTTAGCGTGTGTGGTCAAGGTTTCTCGGGTACTCCCATCTTGTTGCGGATGTCCTTCCATGTTGTCTTTGAATTGGTGCTGGCTGAAGCCCTGGCCTTTGAAATGGCCTTTAACGTTTCACTGTTGGGGTTGGGGAAACGGCGTGTTTCTGAAAGCGACGCCTTGGTCATCGTTGCTCAAGTAGCAAGGTGGTGAAGCAGCTGTGACTGGGTGTTAAACGAATTCACCTTGCGTTGACTACGTGCCCTGCGGACTGCCAACTTTTGAGATCACCATCCTCCTCCAATTCGTGCTGGAACTTGTTCTGCGTTGCTTTGCTCTGTTTTTCTATTCTGTTTTAATGATCCTTTTTGGTTTTCAAAATCTAGTTTGACGTTAAATATCAA
Organism: Parasponia andersonii; assembly: GCA_002914805.1. Classification (NCBI taxonomy): domain Eukaryota; kingdom Viridiplantae; phylum Streptophyta; class Magnoliopsida; order Rosales; family Cannabaceae; genus Trema; species Trema andersonii. Next base: position 79,999 of record JXTB01000214.1, on the reverse strand, counting down.
CGAATTATTGTTGATATCTTTGACCGGAGAAGATAAGAGTTTTCCTCTGAAAATATTTTTGCTGCTTTCTAAAGAAGAATTGTTTTTCTTCATCATTGAATTTTATCAATTTTATAGCTTCAAACGAAAGGTAATCAAAGCTTAACACGGATTAATACTCAATTTGTAAGCGCGCTGAATTGAAGACAACTTTCATCTTAACTGAAGGCTCTCAGCTTCCCAAAGACCATAGAAAATAAAATGTTAACGCTGTTGTCGTAAGATGATATACATACATATGCTTTGACTGTTCTTGTAACACGAAATTGGCATCAAGGTCTAAAGAAAATGGTATCCTTTTGCATTGTTTGACCATGTAAATAGAATCTTATTAACATTAATCCTTAATTATGCTATATTTTGGAACGAGAATAAACCGATCATATTTACCTTCTTGTTATCGTTACTCGTCTCAACTTAAAATAGTAAAATCCCTACTCTCAACCAAGTTAAAAAGATAATGGTGCCCTTGATAACATTCGCCACTTTCACCTACATATACGACACACGGAAAACATTGTTCTTTCTGCTCAGCTTAGCTTAACAGGTAGTCAGTCTCATACATCCACCCCGGACCCATTCAATACAAGAAATTTCTCACTGCCACACAGTAACCCGGTCAAGGAGGGGGGCAAAAGCTCTTCCAACCACCTCTCTTCCTAGACCTAGTTTTGTTTCCAAGTGACAAACTAACCAAAAGACATTGCCAAAATGACCGTGCACAAAGGAATATACATATAAAATTTATCGATTAACCAAAATGCAAATTCTCACAGTTAGTCGAAGCTTGATGAACGGCTCCATCTCCCTTTCAAGTAATCCTCCAATGAGATGCTTTGCTCGCCACTGCTAGTAGAGAGAGAGTCATCCTCCACGTCTAGCAATGCCAAGTTTAGATGGGATTGAATGTTATTGGGAAGCGGCTCTTCATCTAGAGCCTCTTCTTGATCTTCTGAGGCATTCACTTGCTGTCTTGCCCATCTTGTGACTTCCTCGTCGCCTTGGAGGAGCTTGAAGACCTAAAACCCGAACAAAATCCGCTCCTAAGTTTAAAGCAAAAATAACTCAAAAAGTTATCGGAATGGAGCTTTCCAGAGATGAATACTTACAACGTTGATCTGGGGCCGTAATCTTGGCACAGGTCTAATACAGAGTGTAGCAGCCAGAACCATTCTCTCAATCTTTTCCTGATCAGAGTCACTACTGCCAGGGTTTGAATCTAGCAGTTGGGAAATCTTCCCACTCTTCAATATTGGTCTTGCCTAGAGAGTCATAAAAACGAATAGCATTGTCTAAACTAATTAGTTTTACATTTGACAAAATAATGAAAGTGTTTACAGATCAGAGCAGCTAATATTTCTAAGGTTCCAATTTTCCGAATGATTATCTGAACTTACCCACATTACGAGGCTTTCCTGCCCCTTTGGGTATTCACTGCTGATTGGCTTTCTACCTGAAAGAAGCTCAAGGAGAACCACACCAAAAGCATAGACATCAATTTTCTCACTCACTTTGCCGTGCATGAAGTACTCTGGAGCCAAGTAACTGCCACATAAACAAGAATTAGAAAAGTAAGAATATATTCAGATCCACTAAGAACAAGGGAAAGAATGGATGAAAAGCTACACACCCAAAGGTTCCTGCAACATCAGTGCAAATAATATGCGACGAAGCTGATGCCCAACAAGCAAGTCCAAAATCCGAGAGCTGATAAAACACAACATTTCGATGATAACAGAAATGTTCAAATGACAGAAAGTACAAATATCGAAATAACAGCATACAAACCTGTGGTTCAAAATCATCAGAGAGGAGGATATTTGAGGACTTAACATCCCTGTGAATCACAGGTTCTACACAACCGTTGTGCAGATAGTCCAATGCCTCGGCTACACCAACAGCTGTATAGTACCTCTCTTGCCAACCAAATGCATTTCCATCATTCTTACGACCTTGATCAAGAAGCATCCACCATGAGTTGACAGAAAACAGTAAACCCTACGCTGAAAAATATTTAGTAAAATCTAAAACAAAAAGTAAATAATTATACCATGAAGGTTCTCTTCCAGGCTTCCTCTTGACAAAAAATCATAAACCAAGAGTAAATTGCCATCCTCAAAACAAAACCCGAATAAGGAGATTATATTCTTGTGGTTTAAGGCTGTAATGATCTCGATTTCCTGAACAAATTCTTTTATAACGTCTTCGGATGGCTTCAAGATTTTGACCGCCAATTCCTTTCCATCAGAGAGACACCCTCTATAAACACGACTGCTGCCACCTCTGCCTACCATATTCTCTGAAATCACATATCATTTCATTAAAAAAAAAAAAATCAGAAGTTCAATACAACCTCAAAACCAGAGTTTTAAAGTCGGAGAAAGAAGACAAACCGGTCATAAAGTTAGATGTTGCCTGCAAAAGTTCCTGAAAACTAAATAATCTGCAAGTAGCCGAGTACTTCTCATGTAAATTCAACAATTCTTTGGGAAGGCTCTCCAAGCCACTGTTGGGAGAAAGAGGAAAGCTGGCTAAACTACAGCCAAATGGCACAATAGCTCCACTGTCTCCTTCAAGATCAGAGCAGTGATGATCGTCCTGATGATAAAGAATGCTTTGCTTCTGATCTGGATAGACTACCGCCGAACAATGCCAACTCGGTAGTCTCACTACCCATTGAAGCACACACGTCTTTTTAACAGACTTCTCAATGAATTGTCGCTTTGGTAAAAACATACGGCGGAGAAGTGCCCAACCAGGCTTCAAGCATTGGGAATCTTGAATCACTAAAGAATCAGAAGCAGCCTGATGTGTTTGAATCGGTACCAAGGCCAATGAATTATCCTCAACGTCGCTTGTCGACAAATTGTTCTCTACATTTAATTGGGTTTCAGAATCCCCCTGCGACACTGTGACCGTGTCACAACTAGCACAATCCGTCTTGAGGGATTTGTTTCTACACTTGAAACAGGATTTCCGTATACGATGATGACATTTATATTTACTTGAATCTGCGTCATTTAGTACCTTTACATTCTTGGTAAGTGGTTTTTGAACTACTCCAACATAATTCTCATTAACATTACACTGATGATCAGTATCTGTTCAACAACAACGGAAAAACAAAACCAAACCCTCATATAACCAGGCATAACTCAAACATCAAAATCCAAATTCATATTGAAGAATTGAAAATAAAAACAAAGTAAAACAACAAATTGAACAAAACCCAGATGAAGAAAATCACAAGACCATGAAACTTTATATTCGTACCAGCAGCTTCCCTTTCGAAGATAACTTTGCCATTATCAACGGCGAAAACAGCGAAACATCTGGAGAGTTTCGCAGCACAGTGCTTGGCAACTGAAGAAGAAGACCGAATTCTGTGATGGGTTTTGGAAATTCCGACGACAACTGTGGCCGAAGGGTACAAGTTGGCTTCCCTTACAAGAACTTTCCGGACCGATTTGCCTCTACAGACTTTAAGCTTCAGATCAACCTGGTCACATAGTTTCAGAATTGGATTAGCAATCGAATCAATGACCCCGTTTTGCTAGGCTTCTGAGAAGAAGTTGGAAAGAAAGAAAGACAAACCTGCTTCAAATTGCAGAAACCTTCATAGACAGAAAGCACAGAGTCGAATGTCTTCACAAGAGAGAGCAAAGAAGACGTACCCTCTGATAAATTTAACAAAAACCCAATAATTCAAAACCAAAAATACATAGAGAGAGAGAGAGAGAGAGAGAGAGAGCAGACCAGTAATGGTGTCTAGGACGTGAAGAGCAATGACTTGGTCACCAGGAAAAGCGACTTTGACGAGAGCCCAGGTGAGCAACTCCCGGCTCCGGGAGTCGAGCTTAACTCCGACGACCACAGTCCTCTTGGCGCCGGAAGAATGGTCGACATCGACGACCATGTTGAGGCCGGAGGAGCTCAGACGAAAACGACGTCGTTCCGGGTGGGAATGGTGAAAGAAAAAAGAGAGAGAAAGGAAACAAAAATGGGGAATCAGAGCTCAGAAGTGAGAGAGACAAGTATCAGAAGAATCAGTCTAAGTTAGGAGGAGAGAGAGAGAGAGAGAGAGTTTAGAGAGAGAAAGTGAATGAAGGAATGGTGGCTGTAGGTGTAGGTGTAGTTGTGGGGTCAGACTCAAAACTCAGATTGCAACGTTGCCGTTAACGTTACCATCCGACCCTCACGGATCTTTTACATCTTTTTCCAATTTTGTAACCGTACGTACTTAAACATTATACGTCTATTTATCACCATTCCTTCCCTCGATTTATAATAATACACCCAATAATTGTTAATTTATATTACTATCTTTTCTAATTTCTTAATTGTTAATTTGTTAGCATAAATGCATATACACTTTACAACTACGTCGTACTAATCTGTGATTGAGCATAACGAGAATGAAAATATATGAAAAGTTTTTCCCCTTTTTATTAATTCATATAGGAGAATAAATTTTGAGAAATTTCTAACATGATTAGTAAATTAGAAAAGATGACTCTTTTTTTTTTCGGCTATTATTATGTTTAGCTTTTCCTTTTAAGATATATCTTTGGTTACGGATCTGTAAATATTGCCAAATTGTAATAAATATACACACTTTGCCTTATAAGCCATTCTACATAAAAAAACATTACCACTTTTATTCCTTTCTCTTTTTTTTTTCCCCTCTATTGGAAAAGAAAAAGTTAAATACACTTTACAATTTTCTGCTTAAAATAATTTTTGGATTTCTTTTCGTTTTCGTAAAAGTTTATTAGTACTTATAAATATTAATTAGATTTAATCAAGTTAATTTTCAGATATGATATTTTTGAACAAAATTATAATGAATTGATTACAAGCTCAATTATTACATTTTGTGTATTGAAAAAAAAACACCTTATTTTCAGGCGTATGATTATTTAATATATCGAAAGAATACATAGAATTTATCCATAATAATATCAATAATAATAATAAACACATGTTTTATCTTAAAAAAAATAAACACAAATATTTAAGAGATATTATTAACTCAATTAGTTTGCACTTTTTGAGTTGAAAAAGATTTTTATTAAAATTAGGCTCTCTTTTAGAATGTGTAACATATACACCTTTAAATTTTAATCGGCGTTGCTAGACCTACTTGCACTAGTTTTTGTTGGATTTGTTGGATATCTTGTTTTTCTTATTAAAATCTCCACACTTTAATTTCAATAGCCAAATAAAACCAACCAACCCCATTGTTTATTACTATTTTATTTCCTTTTATTATTTTAACTTTTCTACTTGGCTTGCATTGTTGACTAAATTGTTCCCAAACTCTTTCCTCAAATTCCAAAGTAAGAATGGTCCAATGGCTCTAGCTCTAGGGGTATGTAGGCCCAAGTTAAGAAGCAGAGGAGGAGGGTATGCTGCAGCACCTAAGCCTTTTTGGCTAATTTATAGGTAAAAGTTATTCCCCTTAATCCAACTTTTTCCTTTCTTTTCTCCCAAGCATTAAGCTTAACTTTTCTGCTTCCCTTATTTTTTTAAGGCCAAATATAATGCCAAGAGACACTTTAAGTAGTTTATTAGAAGTTAAATCATTTATGGGGATTTATTTATTCATTTATGAACAGTGACACAAATAGATAGATTAGATAGTAATGATGATGGAAATTGACGATGTTTTGGTTTTACAGTTGGCTAATTATCAATTGCTTATTCTTTGTTTGCAAGGATTTAACACTACCTTGCCTTTTATGGAATGCATGTAGGGCCTTTTATCTTTCATAAAGTTCTTATATTTTCGTTTTGTGTAGTAAGATCATATTTCTTAAATTAAGGTCTTGCTACATTGTATAAGAATTCTTATTATATTAATTAAATATAATACTATGTTTTGTTATACTTTTATTGTATTATTTAATACGATATCAAAATTTAAGGGCTATAGAAATATGACCAAACTTTGGGCTCAATTTAAGTAAATATCCATTTGTCAAATATTATAGTAAAATATCTAGTATATATACTTATATAACAATTATAAAATTTTATATACCAAGTATAAAAAATTATATACCCAGTACATTTCAGTACAGTAACTGAAATTGGTAGATAAATATTTCTATCAAGTTTTAAAATATATATATTTGGACATTTAGCTATACAATTTAAAAGATAAACATCTACTTACTCAAATTTAAAATATTGATCATCTACCTAAATTTCTCAAAATTTAATACAATATGGAAAATATAATCTAATACAGAATAAAAGGTATGTATTACATTGTATTACATAATTTTAACATTAGTGTAGTTTTGTACAATTATAACGATCCGGCTTTTTAGATTGTTAACTACTTATATTCTTAGCTTACTTATTTAAAAAAGAGAAATTTAGACGCTGAAAATTCATGATAATTTTTTTTAATACTTTTATTTCTTTTTAAGAGATTTATATTCATAACTAACCATTTACTTAAATTTTGAAAACAAATAAAATATTTCTTGATGATTAAGTAATCTTTATTTAAATTTATTTGTAAACTTTTCATTACGGTGATTTAAATAATGCGTAAACATAAAGGGCTCCCAGGTAAAGAGGGGGTTATATACGAATCACTTAAGTCCTATGTTCTCATTATACAATTTAGGTCTTTTTGAAAGAACTCCTTATGTTTTGCATTTATTTAAATCAAAATATTTTCTCTTTTAGATCTTTTGAAAAATATTTATTTATACTTTATTTAATCGAAATATATTTTCAAGTTCAATTTAAAAAAAAAAACATGCATTATGAAATAAAATGCCAAGTTATACGTATGTTTCTAACAACATCAAGCTTACATAATTGAAATCCTTTGTCTCATAATAAAAACATATGCGGAAGTAATTTTAATGGCAATATTCCATTGCATGTGCCTCGCATTTATCCCCGCCTCGATTCCAGCTAACCCATCAATCAAATCAGAGGTTTCTTTCCTTTGGTACCTATAGCATGGATACTAATAAAATGTGAGCTTTCACTTAACAAGTACAATGTAATTCTCACAAAATATTTTACTTATAAATAAACAATCTTTTATGAAAGTCCGATTATGTTATTTTATGAAATTATTACTTTATGATTTATTATAAGATATTGTATCATGATTTTATCTCATTCTATATTATAAAGTCTTTTATCTTTTTTATAGGCCCTGGTGTACGTACCGAGTATGCACTACCGAATAGGGAACCAGAGGAGTGACCCAACTGAAAACCCCTACGGTCATAATCTTAATATACTTTTTCTCGGGAATCTTCAGTTATAGGAGGTTGGTCTTATTTTCCCTCGGATATCCTCACCTAGTGGAGGCTAGTACGACACTTTTAAATTCTTTATCTTATTTAGTCTTTTCTTAACATGAATGGGTACGCTTTAACAATAAACCCAAAATTATATAGTATTTCCTTTGTTAAAGTATGCTAAAGTATAATAACATTGTAAAGTAAGCATATATTATTTTTATAGCATAAGAAATGTATCTTTATAAGCATACATTATACATAGGTTATACAATAATAAAATAAAGGTAAGTTAACACATGAAATAATTTCAAACATATCATACTGCAAATATGAAACATTTTCAAACTATCCATACTATAGGTGAAATTGTACTTACCTCGTAATATGATTGTCCTAATTTCACTCGTTAATTAAGTATGTTTAGGTCGACGTTTTGCCTTAATATATGCATACTCTATTTGTTAGAGAAATTTAAAGTGGACTTATACTTTTTTTTTTAACTTTTAATTACTTAGTAGGCCTAAAATAACTAAAACTCAGTCTTGATCAAATATAAAACTTCACATTTGAGAAACAATGTCATGTTATATTTATTGACTAATTTATAATTTCACCTTAAATGGATGAGATTCAATTCTCCTTAATCTTTATCGTGATAATCTTTTTAATCTATCAATCATTTGGTTATTGATTTGATTAATATCATCCTAAATCAGTTAAGTTTCCTTAGTTATATTTCTTTTCATCAAATACTTTGAATTATTCTTGATTAATTTTTTGATTCGTTATTAAGGGTCATAATATGATAAATGAGTCAAATACACTAATGATTACACAGATTTAAAATCTAAAATCATCCTTGAGCTAAATATTATTGGGCATAGATCACGCTTTTTAGGCTCATAACTAAACTTAGGCTAAATACAATTAGAGGCATACATTATTTATTTCCTATAATTGATTTCATGTCTTAAATTTAAGTAAATATTTTCTTATCCCAATTAGAGATCTAAAATAAACTTTTTTGTTTATTCTTATACCAAAATTTCTAACCAAAATTTCAAGTTTTATAATTTATATTTTTGCCTATAATCTTAAGATTTCTAACATTTATGCCCTCCAATAGTAAATATTGAGTTATATCTTATCTTTTTATTAAAGATTCTTCATTTATTTACTTTTATACTTTAGTATAGCCTTAAAACTGCCTAAAATAACTTTCTTATATATTCAACTTATATTTTATCAAAATTACACTTTTGACCCAAAATACTAAAAGTTTTTGCATTTTAGTCATTTCAACTTTTGAGCAAACATCTTTAATTTTTGGAAAGCATTCTTTATAGGTAAAAATTTGTTCTTAAAGATCTAAGTCTAAATCATTAAGCTTGGTTCAATTTCATGCATATTTTATTTTAGAATTTTACACTTGAAAATCTTTCACTTCTGTGTTTTGTTATTTTGATTTTACGATTATTATTATTATTTAATCTTATTTATTATGAAGTATTCATATTTAGAGGCTTAAAAAAATCAACAAAATAATTCTAAATGTAATATAAATTATATAATATCTAAAGTAGATCAAATATGTTATTACCTATTTATTCTTTTATAGAATCCATTTAAACGCATAATAAGCAAGGTGAGAGAATATTTACCTTTCAAACTTGAATTCTTTTTCTTACGTCTCCATCACAAAACTAGGTGCTCTCTTCTCTTAATTATAATTCTTAATTTCTAGAGTCAATGGGTAAAATATTATAGCGATTGTGGATTTTAGAAGAAAATGAGGTAGAAAGAGGTCTTTTTTTTTTTTTTTTAGAAAGGATAATTGGAAAAATAAAGATAGTTTTGACTAAGTAATTAGAAGGTTAAGTATGAATTTGCAATTGCCAAATAAATGATCTATTTATAGGTCATCCATAGGAGGTATTCAATAATACACACTTTCATATTCTATCTAATAATACAAGCACCATTATTACTAATTTTGTCAATATATCTTCTTTTACTACTCCATTATCTTATCTTTTACTTTATTTTTCACTCATCCCCTACTTTTGTCTCTAATCTTTCTTCTTTTTCAATTACTTAGAATCCAATACCACTAGCTCCCAAAGAAAGTCTCCACTATATTAATCTTTTTTTTTTATATATTTTGAATTATTTTGGAGATAGAAGCTACTAATTAGTTTTGTCTATGTCTTCCACTTTGAATTATGGCCACTAATTTCCAAAGAATATTTCCATTATCATTTTCCTTTTGCTACCTTTTGAATTATTTTAGAGACAAAGGCTATTAATTAATTTTGTCTATATTTTTTTTTTTTAGAATTACTCACTAACTTTATCATTTTCCTTTTATATTCCACTAATTTAAAGTTATTATCTCCCTAAGATAAAACTTCACTACTCTTCATTTTTTTTTACAACTTATTTTCTACCCTTAGATTAATTTGCCTACTTAATTCTTTGTATATTTAAATCTTAGCCATTCAAATTATAGCATGGTACTATTTTGGTACAACCATTAACTTTAGGTTATAAAATTTAACAATTTTTAATGTGACATAAATATATCATATTCTTAATTAGGTTATATTGATGTACATAATGTAATATTTGTAGAATTAATTTATTATTAAGGAAAATTAACTTAGAATTTCTAAGTTAAAACAAGGAATAACTATGGTTTTCTTACATAATAAAATTTAACATTAAAATAATACTATACATATAATTTTAAGGATTTATGAACATAAACTTATTAAAATTCGACACTAAGTCTATTAATAATAATTCTACTAAGATTGCAAATCTAAGGATTCCTAGAGGGTTACAACAATACCCATTCTCCTTATTTTTTTTTGTTCTTAATTTCTCTATCATTACTTTCTCTTTCACATCACTATGTCTCTTTTCAAAAGTGATATTTTTCTAAATAAATTTTTAAAAGTGGTATTTTTCTAAATTTATATCTAAAAAGTAGTTTTTTTTTGTAAATAATTTTTTAAATGATAATTTTACAAGTGATATTTTCGTAAATATTTTTGAAAATGATAATTTTCCAAATAAATTTTTATACATGGTATTTTTCAAAATTAACTTTTTAATACAACATCTTTATACAAATACAAAACCAAACATAGTACTGTAATAGAATAATACAATACAATACAACTCAATACAATACGGTGCACAAAAAATGGCTTAAAAGTTAATTACAAGTAGGGCTATTCAAAATTCTCGCTTAATCATGAAAATTGTCCAATTCATATTATATCACATAATGAGATGCGATGCTATGGGCGGTGTTCTAGTATGAGTAGGGAGTAATTTTTTTTATGTCATGGTACGAGTTTTGATCACAAATAAAGCTATCAAAATGGGCGAGCATAATGAGTTTTTTACTTTAATAGCTTGGCTCGTATGACTGAGAGGGGGCCCTAGCCCGGTCCTATAGCCTAGGCCTGCTCAGAAACAGGCCGAAGCAAGCTAGCTCGTTCGGCCCGCATTTGTTTTTTTTTTTTTTTAAAGAAAACTTATTATTTTTTTAGAAGAAAATCAACGCCTAAAATAGCCATTGGGCTACAGGAAACGAAAGAAAAAAAGGACAACGACCTTAGGAGGATGGCCAAATTGGGCTCAGGCCTATCTTGAACGGGCCAGCTGGGCTCGCGGGCCACAATAATGAGTCGTAGGCTGACCCAATTAGCCCGACCCATTTTAACAGCTTTAATCGCAAACCGTATTAACCGCATGCACGCACATACTCAATTTTACAAACTTTCATTATTTATTTATATTTCATATTTGTTTTGTTTTTAGATGGGGGTAGATTTTATGTGCACTCCTCCAGATAGGATTCACTTTTTAATTGAAAAGAAAGAGTACGCCAATTTGTTTATATCATCACATATATTTTAGGGACTCGCTCTAATATGTATTTTCTTTCTAATTTATCGATTGATATAATTTTCTTTATTGTTGGATTTTGATCTAATGATTATCATTTAATGGATTATTTTTTTATATAAAAAAATCGTTGTTATTTATTGTGTTTTATACATAACTCATAATCTATACAAATTCAAATTAGGCTTTAAGTACTTAAACACTACAAATTAGGTAATCTTATCAACTAAAGAGAAAATAAATCTCCTTCTTATTTATTTTTCTCTTTTTGTTCAAATGCTTGTTTTGTTCTTTGTGGAATCTTAACCTAGTAGTCTCTTTCAAAAAAAAGTCTAACCTTTACAAGAAATAGCACAAGTTTGCATTAAAAAAAAGAGCAATAAGAAAAGAAAAATATTGTGCCAATGTTTTCACGATATAGTAACTCATGAAATATCAAAATGTATTGTAAGTGTAGAGACAATATTTGCCCCTCCTAAATTTTAGATTAACTTGATGAATTAAATTTTTTAATTTATTTAGAATTCTAGGTACTTACTAAAAGAAAACTAACATATTTAAATTTATTTTGGACCTCCTTGTATAAATGACCCCAAAAAAAAAACCTACTATTGTACATGCAGTATAATCATTCGGGTTTATTAATTACTAAAAAAAAAAGTCTTTAAAAACAAGTAGATTCAAATTTAGTGATTTAATGGTGGGCACATCTTGTCTAGCATAAATATTCCATATACAGACAGGCCTTGTTATCTAACAATTTCTTTTGGTTAACCAAAAAGTAATTAAAGAAAAAGGAGAAGAAAAAAAATTAGCAGGAACTTTTAGAAATATCTAGTTATCTACCCTATTTAAATGTGACAACTATTGCCTATTTATTTATTTTGATATTGACAATTGCCTATTTGTGAATGCTGAGAATGGTCTAAAGTTACTTAAATACAAGAGTGAATTCAACCATGCATTGATGCGCACTTACAAGAGTTTTCGTCAGATTTATTGGAGGTTGATGGTTGATCAAAGAATGATAAATTAAATCAATCTGATTAATTGATTAATTAATTTATGAAAAAGTGAAAATTATGATGAAGATGAGAAAGGGGACCAATATTCCCTTTGATGCATGCGTTTATTATAAATTGTTCAATAATCGATGTGGGTTTGCCTATAATTTTAGACAGTTAACTGTTTATTTATTACAACTTGCAATGGTTTAATTCACCCTTATCGATGTCTGTGTTGTAATTAACAACGTATGTGACGGAATCAAAGGCATATATTCTCTTATGATAATAAGACTGGACCACATTATCATCTAATCAATCACATTGTGATTCTTTTATTCAACTTTTCCTTTTAACCCTTCCCTAATGATGTTGGACACTTTGATCGAGGAAAAATATATTGTTTTCCGTGTGTCCTACCGCTAGAGTAACGCACCAGTCCACACAAAACTCAAGTTAGGAGTCGTCAAAAACAAAAAGAATAATCTAAATCAAAAGGTTTATAATTAGAGTAATGGCTCTTTAATTATATTTGTTATAGTATTTTGATTTTAGGATTTTCAACTTATATAATAATTTTTTTGAGAAAAATTATATAATAATTACATCTGAATTATATCATTGTTATAATTTATCACAAATATATAATTTTTTAACAGAAAATAATCATAGATAAAATGTATAATTAAATATTATTTGAATATTTAATTTTATGAGTCAGAATCTTGTTCTTAGTCACAGTTATCAAACTATATATTTTTCACATAAATCATTTCTATCAAAAATTTAATAGTTTGTGTTTTTTTAAAAAATTATTAGTACAATAATTGTACAAATCTTAGTAGTATATTATGTAAGTTAAAAATAGAAATCTCATTCTTAACTATTGTTACTAAACTGTGTGCTTTATAAAGACTTATTTTTATTAAATATGTAACCAATTATGATAAAATGGTCATAGCAATAATTATATAATTCATGTGTCATTATTATGTAAATTGAAAGTTCGAAGACTAAAATAATAGTATAATTACTATTATCAACCCTAATTTAAACTAAAACAAATCGTTTTTTTTCTTTCCCTTTTTTCTTGAGAAAATTAGTTGGTGGAGTCGACTTAAAAAATACATTTTGTTGATCAATTTAGTTAACAATTTAAAGATGTGGAAAATGATATAATCGACAGAATATCATTTAAATTTTCCTTTTATATTTTTTTATGATCGTCAAATATAATTTGTTATATGTAAGATGAGTAAGGCTCAAATTATACATTACCAACTTGTGAAATCCCATAAAAATCGTAAGGACAAATTGGTCTTTTGATCCAAAAAGAAAAAAAGAAGATGAATTTGAACGGATTTGGGTCTAGGTTCATTTGGGGAAAAATGTAAGAAAAGTTTGAAAATTGGGGTCAAAATGTAATTATTTAGGGGTATTTTTTAGAAGATTTTTAGAAACTGGGTCCAAGTGCAAATAAGCAAAACAGTTCCCAATTAACCAGAAGTTGACACGTAGTGCTACAGTTACGGAAATTGCCTATAAATCCTTGTATTTTCTTCTTTTTTTTTTTCGATTTAGACCCCGCGAAGACCTGCCGCTGCCAGCCGCCGTTGATCCTCCTCTGGCCACCGCTGGAAATGACGCGCCATCGCCGAACGAAGCTCCCACCGCCAGAATCAGCTGCATCGAAGCCCGCGATCGCCGGAAAACGGCGAAAAACATCGCGGCTTGTTTTGCTCGCCGGAGCCAACTCCGGCCACCGTTCGCTGTGAAATTGGTCGCCGTGGATTCGTCTCCTCACGGACAATATGGTGATAGATACCTCGTATCTCAATTTTTCTCTGTTTGATTTTAATTTCGTTAGACAGTTTTGTATGTAATTAGTTTTGAAATTGACTTTTCAATCGGACCGTTAGATTTTAAAACTGATATTATTTTTGGAATCTACGTTGAAAATGGTGGAGATATATATTGACTATGTTCCGAAACGGGACCAAAATATAAAATTAGACGGCTTAGATTTGCCTCGATTTGCATGCCGTGGGGGCCCGCATCTAAATTTGGCAAATTATATGTCTAACCTAGGGTTTTTGGGTGCTCTGAATTCATGGTGAAGTCTGTTTCATGATTTGAAGCTCCGTTAAAAAATCAAGTTTTCAAACCAAAGAACCGAAGTTTCGAAAACGACGTCCAGTCTTCCAAACGATGCCAAATTTTCTTCATAGCCTTGTAGTGCCTGTTGGACACTCGATTGAGGTAAGGATTCGATTGCTTGATTCAAAAATTAATTTAATTTATGAGTTTCATATATTTTCAATAAATATAGAATTTCGTGAAATAATTTATAAGAACTGTGTTTATGTGCATTTTTGACCTTATTTGAGATATAAACTGTCTGGGAGACAAGTCACACTGGTTGGCATGTCATATATACTGTTTTGGATTATTTTCTGTAGAAAAATTGGATTTTTGGGTTTTGATAGAAAATAGCTGTTGTAATGCTAAAATTTTTAGAAAATCCAAAATGGTTTGGGAACTCAGTTTTGAGGACTGGAAATTATTTGATTAAAGAATACTGCGTGATTATTTTGAGATTTTGTAGAAATATGGTATATCCCTATCCAATCATTCATATAAAAATTTTATACATTCACACATTTACGATGCCCTACATTGAGTGATTGGACTTACGATGCCCCACATAAGGTAATCGGACTTACAATACCCCACATCGGGTGATCGGACTTATGGCACTTTTTTAGGTAGCTTGGACTTACGAGTGATCTGTTAGGACACTTCGGATATTATGATTGCATACATGGTTATATGTTAGCTTGAATGGATATGTACTAGTTTTGATGGATGTTACAATGGTTTGAAATATTTGAACCATTGGATTATGATTTCTACTTGAGTTTTGTGAAATGTTTTGAATAGGATACTAGTCATGCAGGACCTTCAACATGAGTATATTTTATATATATGTAAGAACTTGTAATCGATTCTCTACTTGGCATTAGCTTACCCTCTTTCCTCCCCTCAGGTGGCACTCAGTATAATTTGGATCAGAAGAGCTAGATCGAGACATTTGCAGAACAATTAGTTTATTTATATTTTGGTAAATTTCCACGAGACTTGTAAAATATTTAGATTTGAGTAGGAATTTGGATTTCATTAAACTTTATAAATTAGAATATGAAATCTGGACATGGTTTGTATTACTTATGTTTGAGTTTGAGTGTGAGATGATTTGTGATGTACGACTATTAAAATAATTATTTTATTTATGGTCTATGTTCAATGATTGAAGCATAACTATGAGATTTTATTTTCAATTAAATATTTTGTTGAGGTTAGTTTTGAAAAGTTAGAGACCTCGGGGTAAAATTTTGAATGAATTAAGTCTTTTTATTTATTTTTTTTTGGTATTTCTAATTTATAAAATACTCATTCTGCCATTGACCTCGACCTTGGGTCGTGATAGAACACTTGGTATCAGAGCCATGTTTTAATTTAAAATACTCGGAGTGTGTCACTCATTAAACTAGATTAGACATTTCTTTTACATAGGTCGTACAAAATCATCATCTTACTAATACGTTGGACATATTGAAATACAGATCAAGAAAATGCCTCCAAGAAGAAGAGTTCCTCAACCTGAGAGAGAATAAGATGCTCCTCCACAGCAAGACCCTCCTACTTTTAATATTATTGATGCTCTTCAACAAGCAATGCAGAGGATACCTGGTCTTATGACAAGGTCGACTGTTGAAAATGACCGATCTAAAAGCTTCAGGGATTTTACTAAGCTGAACCCACCGAACTTTAATGGCAAACACGATCCCGCAGCTACACTGAAATGGCTTAGGGAAGTTCAGAAGAAATTTGATACTTTAGCAGTACCAGCAGAGTTTAGAGTGGGCTTTGCAATGTACTTGCTTTAGGATGTTGTTGATCATTGGTGAAACACTATTAAGTTGACTCATAACACTACCATTATGACTTGGGAACAGTTTGATGAACTGTTTAGAGGACATTATTCCAATGACGACCATGTTAATGAGATACTGAAACAGTATAATATTTTGGGCCAAGGTAGTATGACTGTTGATGAATACTATGCGAGGTTTGTGGAACTCTCCCAGTATGCTCATACAATGGGAAACCATTCGAGATTGCAAGTGGTTCATTTCAGAACCAACTTAAGGCCAGAGATTCGTACCAGACTGGAGTTATTTCCAATTACTACCCTTATTGAGGCTTATGGTACAGCTCAGAGAATTGAAGCTACGTTGATTAGTGATAGAGGAACTACTGGTGGATATAAGAAAAAAGGTACAGATCGAAAAATGAAAAAGGGTCGATGGCAAGGACATGGTTCACAGAGTAGTAGACGCAGTGGCAATTTTGTTTCAACAGGAATTGGGCGTTTTACTCCGTATTCCTGCCGCTACTGTGATCAACAGGGCCATTTTAGAAGAAATTACCCCTAGCTTTTATAGACTCCTTCACTGAACACTAGAAGACCACAGGGGAGTCAAGTAACTCTGATGCCCATCCCTAGTCAGCAAACTAGGCCTACTTAGTTCCAGAGCTTAGCTCTGACTTTTAACTCTCTTGTTCAGCACCAATATCGTCCTCAAGATTCTACCTTCACCACAGGATGCCAGGCATCTCAGGTATCTGGAACACAAAGAGGTTATAGACGGTCCCACAGTAGTACTCCTGGATCTAGCAGTAGTCATCCAGGCAGAGGCAGAGGAAACAAAGGAAAGAGGAAAGCTCAAACCTATGCAGTCACAGGGACAGAGGGATATGATTAGCTTGGAACTAGAGTGGTTAATGGTATGATCTTACTTTATCACTCTTGGGCTCACGTGTTATTTGATACTGGTACATCACATTCCTTTATATCTGTGTCATTTGCTAACATGTTGGGTTTAAAATCTGAAATCTTTAATCCTGCTTTGAATCTTGATACTCCTTTGGGAAATGTCAATAGTGTGTCTACTATATGCAACTCTTTTTCTATCATCGTTGATGGATGTGAGTTATTAGTTAATTTGATTGTGATACCTATGAATCAATTTGATGTGATTCTTGGTATGGACTGGTTGTCCAAATATAGAGCAATAGTGGATTGTCATAGAAGAAAGGTGACTCTTCATACTGAAGATGGTTATTTAGTTGTGTATCAAGCTGGTTTGAATCCAATAAGCCTCAGTCCTCTCCTGAGAGCAAGTATTGGTGGGAGAAAGAAATTAGAATGTTATGGAAGCCTATTCACCATTGATAGGGAGATAGTAATTGCCGATAAATACCTATGGATATCAGTGGTTAGTGAATTTTCTGATGTCTTTCCAGAGGATTTACCTAGATTACCACCTGACAGAGAGATTGAATTTTGTATCGACTTAGTTTCTGGAACTCAACCAGTTTCTATTCTCGTTTATCAAATGGCCCCTGCAAAGATGACTGAATTAAGGGAACAACTAGATGACCTATTGTCAAAAGAGTTCATTAGGAGTAGTACCTCATCTTGGGGTGCTCCAGTTCTCTTTGCCAAGAAAGCTGATGGTACACTCAGACTTTGTGTGGACTACAGAAAGCTAAACCAGCTTAAAATAAAGAACAAATATCCTTTGCCAAGAATTGACGAGTTGTTTGACCAACTCAGTGGATCCAAATTCTTTTCAAAGATAGACTTGAGATCTGGGTATCACCAACTGAAGATTCGTAAAGAAGACATACCGAAAACTGCATTCAGGATTTGATATGGTCATTTTGAGTTTCTGGTTATACCTTTTGGATTGACGAATGTACCTGCAGCGTTCATGGATGTTATGAACAGAATCTTCAGGCCTTATTTGGATAGATTCGTGGTTGTGTTTATTGACGACATTTTAATTTATTCTAAGGCTCGGGAAGAACATACTGAACATTTAAGGACCGTGCTTCAGACTTTGAGAGATCATCGGTTATATGCCAAGAGATCGAAATGTGACTTCTAGATGACAGAAATTAAATTCTCGGGCCATGTGATTTCTCAAAATGGTTTCTCAGTTGATCTGTCTAAGATAGAGTCTATTCTAGGATGGGAAAGACCGAGAAATGTTACTAAGGTGCAGAGTTTCCTTGGTTTAGCTGGTTATTATCGTCATTTTGTGAAAAACTTCTTGAGTATTGCTTTGCCTTTAACCAAGTTAACGAGGAAAGATGTCAAGTTTGCTTGGAATGACGACTATGAGATATTATTCATGAAATTGAAGGAAAAACTGACAACTGCACCTTTTCTGATTGTCCCTGATAGTAGTGAACCATATGTGGTGTACATAGACGCTTCTGGTCTGGGATTAGGATATATTTTAATGCAAAATGGCTGGGCTATAGCTTATGTTTCTCGTCAATTGAAACCTCATGAAAAAAACTATCCTGCTCATGATCTAGAATTGGCAGTTGTAATATTTGCTCTCAAGATCTGGAGATGTTACTTGTATAGAGTTAAGTTTGATATTTACTCCGGTCACAAGAGTTTGAAATATCTCTTCAGTCAACGAGACTTGAATTTGAGACAGAGAAGATGGATTGAATATATGGAGGATTATGATTTCAATCTTCAGTATCATCCTGGAAAGGCAAATGTGGTAGCAGATGCCTTGAGCCGTAAATCTCATGGTATACTTGCTTTTTTGATACTTGAAGAGTGGAAAAATTCAGTCATTATTGGTGATTATAATTTGGAGTACTCCGAGAAAAGCAATGATGCTTGTGTTAGCAATGTAGTGGCTACTCCTACACTTCTTCAGATAGCTCAACAAAGTTAATGGCAAGATCAAGAATTAAAGAAAATTTGGAACCAACTTCAGAATGGTGAACAACTAGATAGTTGGAGTACTAATAGAGAAGGATTTGTACTATTTAATGGAAAGTTAGATATAGCTAATAATCTATACCTTTGAGAGACTATCTTGATTGAAGCTCATAAATCTAAGTTTGTAGTACATCCCAGTAGTACTAAGATGTACCATAACTTAAAAAGACAGTATTGGTGGAAAGGCATGAAACAAGACATAGCTACTTTTGTGGCTAAGTGTATAACCTGTCAGTAAGTAAAAGCAGAACATTAAAGACCAGCTAGATTACTTTAGCTATTGCCTATTCCAGAATAGAAATAGGATAAGATCACTATGGATTTTGTAACGGGATTACCGAGAACTCAAAGAAAAAATGATGCAATTTGGGTAATTATTGAGCGAATGACTAAAACTGCTCATTTTATACCGATTCGAATTGACTTTTCTCTCAATAGACTTAGTCATCTTTATGTAGATCACATTGTTTGTTTACATGGAGTGCCTTCCAACATAGTCTTTGATAGAGATCCAAGATTTACATCCAACATCTGGAGAGCTTTACAGAAAGCTTTGGGAACAGAACTAAATCTTAATACAGCTCATCACCCACAGACAGATGGCCAATCTGAGAGAATAATTCAAACTCTAGAGGATATGCTTCGCTCATGTATACTGGACTTTGGTGGATGCTGGGATGATCATTTGTCGTTAGTGGAGTTTGCATACAATAACAGCTACTAACCCAGTTTAGGTGTGGCTCTGTATGAGTATTATATGGTAGACCATATAGGTTGCTCTTGTGTTGGGCTAACGCAGAGGAGCGAGTTACTCTTGGGCCAAAATTGATATAAGAGACTACTGATAAGATCAATATGATAAGAGAAAGACTTAAGGTTATTCAGAGTCGTCAAAAGAGTTATGCAGATCTCTTGAGACGAGAAGTAGAGTTTGACGTTGGTGACCAAGTGTTTCTAAAGGTTACACCGAGGTGCAAAGTTACTAGATTTGGAGTTAAAGAAAAGTTAGCTCCAAGATATATTGGGCCATTTATTATTACTGCAAGAATTGGGCTAGTAGCATATCAATTGGACTTATCACCACAGTTGGGCCATGTGTACAATGTCTTTCATGTTTTAATGCTCAAGAAATATATTCTTGACCCATCTCATGTAATTCAATACTTCGAGATACCAATTCAAGAGGATGTTACTTATGAAGAGCAACTAATTCGAATAATGGGAAGAGAACTCAAAGTGCTTTATAATAGAAAAATTCCACTTGTCAAAATTCTTTGGAATCACCATAAGGAAGAGGAAGCCACTTAGGAAATCGAGACGGAGATGTATGAAAAATACTCTCATTTGTTTAATTTTCAACTTGAAGTTGTACTTTGAATGTATGCCTTGTACTTGAATTTCGGGATGAAATTCATTTAAGGAGGGAAGCATATGAAATCCCATAAAAATTGTAAGGACAAATTGGTCTTTTGACCCAAAAAAAAAAGAAGATGAATTTGGATGGATTTGGGTCTAGGTTCATTTGGGCAAAAATGTAAGAAAATTTTAAAAATTGGGGTCAAAATGTAATTATTGAAGGCTATTTTTGAGAAGATTTTCAAAAAACTAGGTCCAAGTGCAAATTAGCAAAACAGTACCCAATTAACCAGAAGTTGACACGTGGCGCTACAGTTACGGAAATTGCCTATAAATCCCTTTATTTTCTCTTTCTTTTTCAATTTAGCCCCCGCGAAGACCCGTCACGACCAGCTGCCGTCGCTCCTCCTTTGGCCACCGTTAGAGCTCGCCGCTACCTAGAAACGACATGTCGTTGCCGGACGAAACTCCCGCCACCAGAATCAGCCGCATCGGAGCCTGCAATCGCCAGAAAACGGCAAAAAATTCCGTAGTTTGTTTTGCTTGCTGGAGCCGATTCTAGCCACTGTTCGTCGTGAAACTGGTCGCCATGGATTCGTCTCTTTACGAGCAATCTGATGATAAGTACCTCGTGTCTAAATTTTTCTCCGTTTAATTTTAATTTCGTTGGAAATTTTTATATGTAATTGATTTTGAAATTGACTTTTCGATCGGATCATTAGATTTTAAAACTGATATCATTTTTGGAATCTACGTTGAAAATGGTGAAAAATGATATATATATTGACTATGTTCCGAAACGGGCCCGAAAAACAAAATTGGACGGCTTAGACTTGCCTTGATTTGCGTGCCGTGGTGGCCCGCATATAAATTTGGCAAATTATATGTCTAACCCAGGATTTTTGGGTTTTCTGAATTCGGTAGTGAAGTCCGTTTTATGATTTGAAGCTCTGTTTGAAAATAAAGTTTTCAAACCAAGGAACCAAAGTTTCGAAAACGATGTCTGCTCTTCCAAACGACACCCAAATAATACCAAACTTTCTCCAAAGCCTTGTAACGCTAGTTGGATGCTCGATTGAGGTAGGAATTCGATTACTTGATTCAAAAATTAATTTAATTTATGAATTTCACATATTTTCAATAAATATAAAATTTCGTAAAATAATTTATAAGAATTGTGTTTATGTGTATTTTTGACCTGATTTGATATATAAATTGTCTGGGAGACACGTCATACTAGTTGGCATGTCATATATACTATTTTAGATTATTTTTTACAGGAAAATTAGATTTTTGGGTTTTGATAGAAAATAGATATTGTAATGCCGAAATTTTTAGAAAATCCAAAATGGTTTGAGAACTCAGTTCTGAGGACTAGAAGTGATTTGATTAAAGAATACTGCGTGATTATTTTGAGATTTTATGGAAATGTGGTATATCCTTATCTAATCATTCATATAAAAATTTCATACATTCACACATTTACGATGCCCTACATTGAGTGATCGGACTTACGATACCCCATATCGGGTGATCGGACTTACGACACCTTTTTAGGTGGTTCGGACTTACGATTGATCCACTAGGACACTTCGGATATCATGATTGTATACATGGTTATATGTTAGCTTGAATGGATATGTACTGGTTTTGATGGATGTTACAATGGTTTGAAATGTTTGAACTATTGGATTATGATTTCTACTTGAGTTTTGTGAAACGTTTTGAATGAGATACTAACCATGCAGGACCTTCAACATAAGTATATTTTATATATATGTAAGAATTTGTAATCGATTCTCTATTGGGCATTAGCTCACCCCATTTCCTCCCTTCAGGTGGCACTCAGTGTAATTTGGATCAGAAGAACAAAATCGAGACATTTGCAGAACAACTAGTTTATTTATATTTTGGTAAATTCCTATGAGACTTGTGAAATATTTAGATTTGAGTAGGAATTTGGATTTCATTAAACTTCATAAATTAGAATATAAATTCTGGACATGGTTTGTATTACTTATGTTTGAGTTTGAGTGTAAGATGATTTGTGATGTACGACTATTAAAACAATTGTTTTATTTACGGTCTATGTTCAATGAATGACGCATAACTATGAGATTTTATTTTCAATTAAATATTTTGTTGAGGCCAGTTTTGAAAGGTTAGAGATCCTGAGACAAAATTTTGAATGAATTGAGCTTTTTTATTTATTTATTTTTGGTATTTCTAATTTATGAAATACCCATTCTGCCGTTGACCCCGGCCTCGGGTCGTGACACAACTAGTTATATTCTAAGATTTAATTTGTTAATTATTGAAATATTTTATATCGGATTATGGTTATTTTTTTAGTTTAGTAGTTTATTTTTTATGTTGTTTGCATATATTACAATAATAATTATTTGCTTAAACTTGATATCATATTATCATAATTCTAATAGCACATAAGAGTGTTTTAAATAGGTGAAAAAAAAAACCAAAAACATGATTGGTTTAACACTATTAAATCAAATTTTATAATAAACCAAAATTATTAGATATATATATATATATATATATCTAAACCGATCAAACAAATTATATTTGGTTTTGGCTTGGTTTTTTTTCTGAACTTTTTATATCAACAAAATCAACCTAGTAGACTTTACCTTATTAGGTTTGAGTAATGATTTTTCCCTCCAAATTGACCATGAACACCCTTACAAGTCTAGCATTGATACGTAATAAAATTACTAATGGTGAACCAAAACATAATTACTCTGCTCATAATTGTCACATCAACCAATTAAACACAGCATTCGTGCAAGACCGGGTCATGCTACTCTTGTTATATATACTGTACTTTATAGATAAAATTATTATTTTGCAGTTATTAAAGTCGAATCTTTTTCTAATTTTATCTATATAACTGTACCTCTTCGTGACATTAAACAACAGATCATAGAATATTAACTTCATTCTTTATTTCACTATTAACTAAAGCCGGACGCTTACATTATTAAGCAAATTAAGCATGCATTAGACACAATCAACACTAAGTTTTTTTTTAAAAAAAATCAACACTAAGAGCAATTTTTAATTTTAAAAGAAAAAATATTGTAGCAATTATCAATTTATTGGCAGCTTTATACTTATGGCCTTAGACATAATATACATTAAATCCATGGTAACAATGCCATTCCGAATAAATAATGGATCGATTCTCAAACAAACGGAAATATTATGTAACTTGTAGCAAGTCTTATAATTAATCTATAATTTCAACAGCTATCGCCATATTTACTCGTCAATGTCTACCTGGATTTGTATATAAAATGGCTATAATGAGTTGAATGTTGTACCCCAAAAAAATGATTATATTTAATGCTTATGTAAATATGGAAGGTTATCCATTATTTTAATAAAGAGGTAGATAACATGTTTATTACTTGTTGAGTTGGACCTTTTTTTTGTTTAAAAAAAAAATCCCCTTCTATTAATGGATTCTGAATTCTAATTTTGAATCTATTTTCTCACTTCACTCTCCATTAATTTTAATTCTCCATTAGATAATTAAATTATAAAGTGAATTTTTTTTAGGAAATATTTTCTAATTATAAATTAAAATTGAATTCATATTAAAGCTAAATGGATTAGGCGGGGAAAAAACAACAAAATGATGCCCACATTGATGAAAAAAAATATTTGTAATTAAATTTTTAAAAATTATTTAATTCATGTTGAAAATAATTAAATTAAAAATAGTAATAAAAATGTAAGTAAATTTGACAAGTAACTATGAATTCCATAAAGAAATTCAGTACATATTATTGGTAATTAAAAAATTTGAAAACAAAAAGGTAACAAAATCATACTTTACATTTATCGAAAAAAAAACATAACAGTAATTAAATTCCAAAAAAATATTTCATACTTATTAAAATAAATTATACTAAAATCAAAATTAGAATATAGAAGAAACAAAAAAAAAAGGCAAAGAAAAAGATTGGAACTAGACATAAATTAAACTAGAATCTTTAGTTTCCAAAAAAAAAAAAAAAATCCAAACCTCACCCAGTACCTGGATTGGAATCAAATGAAAGTAAGCAAATATTTAAGTTGTAATAAGAATAGCAGTAGATTGAAAAAACGTGCTATTGTAAGTCATATTCAACCTGACATATTCACTCTTTAAGTATTTCACAAATTAGTAATCTGGTCCTCGAAAAAAAGGTGACAATCAAGTCTAATTTAGAAAAAGGAAAAAAAATTGCAATTACATCCAAATTGCTTATAGCTATCAAATTAAAGACCAAAATCATCACATGATGACCATGTATTGGATCAATTCTTTAGGGAAAATATGGTATGTCTCTTATAAGAAGTCGCTCCTAGACTATGAACTTTGACTTGCCATTTCCTTGGGTAAAAAACTTACTAAAGTGGTAGGTTTTGTGAAAAATGAAAGTTGTATTATTGCAGAGAACCGTAGAATTTGAGTTGTCTGAACTAGTGAGGGCTTATGAATGTGTTTCCAACGAGGAGTCCTTCTTCTAGCTCCATTGTGGTATCGGAATTCATTCATACATCAACGTGTGCATCACACACTATGGTACCGAGGCTGATTCCATAACGGCTTTTTTAATCGATTGGCTAAAGAAATGCTCCAATGTCCAAAATTATGGTATGGACACTGGTGTGGTACCTACTAATACTCTTCAATTCTTAAGTTAGTGTATGTATGGGTCTGAAGGCACAAGCACAATAAATATGAAGAATTTCTCACGTAAGGATCTTTGAGAAGATTGACCACTCAACCAACATGTAATGAAGAATGATATTTATAGTTGGATCAGTGGTTCCCACAAGGTAGGGTTACAACCCAAGGGCTTAGTGGTTCTATATTTTGTGTTTCGTAAGGCTGAGACCACAAGTGCCTAGAAGCATAATTAGATTGGTTGTGTCGTATATTTATGATCAACTCTAAGATTGATGTAAAATGCTCCGGACACAATGTTGTAGTGGTCGGTAAGATGCAAAATTGTTGTCCATATATAGTATTATGCACTGCACTGCTTCATTCTTACTTACAGTCCATCTATATATCTATATATTTGATTCCCGAACAATGACACTGATACTAAAATTTTATATCAAAAATTTACAACAAATAACGTGACATATATTTTAACCGCTTCTTATTTTATAATTGGAACACAACATTTAAAATTATTTAGCTAACAATGATGCCATATTATCGGTGTAAATTTTTTTGCGTAGGATTTTCAAACCAAAAAATCTTTACTCTTAATTGCTCCGACAACATGTCTTGGATAATCAAAGTGGAATCTTACTTAAAATCGGATTCTTATATGCATAGTTGCCACATGTCACTTCTCTATTTGTTTGGGGAAATTCCATCAGCGAGAGAAACTTAGAAATATGACTATTGCTTTTTCTAACTGGCTGTTTCTGTTTGCTAGTTCATTAGTATTACTCATTAGTAAAACATAATGTTTCGTTATATTTGCTTCGTTTATGCTTGGTTGGATAATGAACATTTTGTACTGGATTAGAACACACAGCCTAGATATTAAAGATTATATATTCGAGTTTGATGTTGCGTGAGTTCGAAACTGCAATGCTACTATTGTTTTCATCAATGCTAATTTCTCTGTTTGAGCGCCTTCTGAATCTGGGTCTATTGGAAGGAATTCCCATTCAATACAGATTGCAAATAGGTAAAAAAAAAAAAAAATGGTACCATTAAAAGAAAACACCTCTTGCATATGACAACTAGCTCATAATTTTTTTTTAAAAAGGGGCGTTGATGATATTAATAGCCTAAATATTATATCTGTTTTACCAGTTTGCTCATAAATTTTCAACTTACATAATAATAGTTTCTTGAATTTTTAACTTACATAGTTATGGATAAAGTATATAATTAGATATTATTTACTTTTATGAGTTAGAATTACGTTTTTATCCATAGTTATTAAACTGTGTACTTTGTACATGACTTATTTCTGTTAAAAATTTAATAACTTGTGAAAAAATGATCATTACTAAATAAATATTACATATCTTAGTAGTCTATTGTGCAAGTTAAAAATGTATAATCTTATTCTTATCTACTGTTACCAAACTGTATGCTCAATAATGACTTATTTTAATTAAATATTTAACAGTTTGTAACAAAATGATCATTGTTGCAATAATTACATAATTCATGGACTATTATTATGTAAGTTGAAAATTCAAGGGGCAAAGTGGTACATCAGGTGTAATTCAGAAGCTATTAATATCACTAACTCTCTTTTTTTCATTAACTATTATATTTTTAACAGAAATAAATCTTGTGCACAACGCATAATTTGGTAATTATGGGTAAAAATGAAATTCTGATTTATAACAATAAATAATATCCAATTATACGCTTTATTCATGACTATTTTTCTCTTAAAAAAACCTAGCAATTTGTGATATAAAGGTCATTGCTATAACAATTGTATAATTCATATATCATTATTATGTAAGTTAAAAATTTGAGAAACAAAGTGATACAATAAGTATAATTCAGAGACGATTACTATATTTAACCCCCCAAAAAATCATACCATTAACACGTAGCTCGAACGAAAGAAATGTTATAGCACTCATAACCCCATAAGATAATAATACTAGCTGGATATCCCTCTTCAAGTGCGTATGACATTTATAAAACATTTATTGATATTTCAAAAGATCAGGAATATAATTCCAGAGAATTATCTTTAGTTTAACCAACCAATTCAATCTTATGTGTCGTGTTGTATATAGACTAATGTTCACAATCACAAACAATTTTTTTTATTCTAAAACTACGATAGAAAGAATTGAGAAAGAACGACGTAGAATAGAACATTAATATTTGAATTAACAAACTACAAGTGGACTATTCCCCATATATATAGTATTCCCCATTTATATAAATATATATATATATATATCTCCTTCCTTATTGTATAACTCACAATTTAAACACTAAATAAACTATTTGGAACAGAATGCCATGTTTCATAGCTGATACAATTCATTAATGGGTGGAAACAACGAATATGGGAGAAGTTTTTGGAAACTTGCATGTGATCAGGGTTGATATATACACATGCCCATGTCAATTGCATGATCAAAACCAGACAGGTCAAATACATTTTAGAAACTTCCCTGTCCTTTTTCATAATTTCTCTTGTATAAAAAAGTTGAAGAATCCACCTTGGTTTGACAACGAGACAAACTAAAAGGAAAAATTATATATATATATAAATATATATATATATATTATGACATATCTAGAGACAATATAGATTTCTGCACACTAATCATATTGTAATCAAATAATATATGAATTTTATAGAATTTAACGAAAATAAAAACATGAGGACCATGCAATACTAGTATAGTATAGTTTTTCAAATCCTCACAGAAAATTTCTCAAAACTGGAAAACGGAAAAATAGAAATGGCAAAAGAAAAGGGAAAAAAAAAAGGAAAATAGAGCATAAATTATTTTATTTTATTTTTGTTTTTAAAAAAATGTGAATAGACGTAGCACAGAAATTGTGAAGTGAAATATATAGAGGTAGTGGAGGACATGTAGTATTTGACATATATGCTTTTGGCAATGCTACAGTGTCCACAGCCACACAATTTGCCGGCCAAATAGAGAAAAAAAAAATATTTATATATATATATATAATTGAAGACCCAAAAACACACGCACATGCCTCATAAATAAATGCGACTGAGGAACAAACACATGGATTGCCTAAATTAATTCCGTTCATTGTTCCTTGTTTTAAATTATTATTATTATTATTATTATTTCGGCTTGTTTTGAATTCTGCTCACCATCTATATTCTTTTTCTTTTTTCAGACTTTAGAGAGAGGATGTTCGAACTTAACAGTGGTTCGATTGGAGTGGTGAAATGGTAATGGTAATTATAATAGTAATCAGAATAGAATGAAAAATAAATGATAATATAATTATATTATTTGGTTATAATGATAGAATTAATAGTTAAATAGATATTCTTGTATTTGATTAGTTGTGATAATTAACGAAATTAGCTGTATAATAACAAAAATACCGTTCGTAAAAACTCGGATTTTGGGAGGGTAATTTGGTCATTTTACTAATTTTTTGGATATAATATTGTGGGGATTAATTTGCAAAACTTTTGTGCAGATGGACTAAATTATAATTTTTTGGGGACTAAATTGATAGAGATTTGAAATTTGGGGATTTATGTAAAATTTTTAAAAAATTACACAACCCATTCAAAACAGGCCACGTGGCCTGTTCACTCATTTCTCTCTCTCTCTCTTCTCTCTCTCCCCCCGATCTCTCTCTCTCTCTCTCTCTCTCTCTCTCTCTCTCGGATATCTCCCTCAGCCGCCGACGCCAGAAGCCGCGACCGCTGCTCCAGCTACCGTCCAGCTAACCGACCGACCGACGAAGCTTCCCCGTGCCGTGCTAAAGCTCCGCCGCTCCTCGCCAGCCACCGCCGATCACTGGTTTGCCGGAAAATCACTAAGACGCCATTTCGGATTTTTGGCCATCAGCGACGATTCCGGCCACCATTCGACCTCCAACTGGTCCCGTTGGATCGTCAAGATATATATATATCTCAACCTCATTTTGCCTGGATTGAAAGTTGCTATTTTTGAGTATTTCGAGTTTAAGTTTGACTTTTTGATTCGGTCGTTAGATTGTGTTTTTGACATCATTTTTTGAATATACTCAGAAAATTGAGAAGTTTGATATATATTGCCTATGTTTGGTGATCGGCATAGAAATCGAGATCGGACGGTCGAGATTTGTCTCGTTTTACATGCCACCGGCCCGGTGTGGGTTCGGACCCGAATTGGACAAGTTATATGTCTAACATAACTATTTTGAGTGCTAGGAATTCAATGAAGAAATTCGTTTGTGGAATTGAAGCTCCGTTGAGAAGTTGGTTTTTTGCAAGAAGACGATCGAGGGCTCTGAATTTGTTCCTAACCCTCCGGGTAATCGTCAATGATACCTTGAGGATTCAATAGCGTGGTATTACTATTCGAGCAAGGTAGGGATTCAATTACTTGTGTTTTATATGATTTTCGAATCAAACTTACTTTCAGCAACATATGAGAACAAATGTGATTTCTAGACTATTTAAATATCTGTGATGAGAATTGGTTGTATGAGATATATACTGTATTGCTCTGAGAATTTTCTGAGTGCAGGTTATTTTGGGTATATTAAAAATAGGGTCGTTATGCTGCCCGTTTTTCTATAAAAACTTAGTATGCAGATTTTACTGAAAAACCAAAATATGATTATTTTCACACTTCAGTTCTGTATTGTACGTGTCATAGGATCATACATGAGCACCGTATTAGCATCGTGGATTTACAGTGTGGCGCTACGTACCCCACCGTCGGTGAGAATTTGTAAACTCATGCGGGGTTTTGTTACTTTTGATTACCTTTC
>JXTB01000213.1:594760-675594 GCA_002914805.1 Parasponia andersonii | reverse complement strand
TTCACACACCCAAAAAAAAAAAAAGGAAAAAACTAAAAAAAAAGGAAAAAACTTTAAAATAAAAACATATAATCTTGATTCTTTAAAAAAAATAAAAGTTTGAGAGAAGTATGTACGATTAATGTACATAATTTTGGAGTGTGCTAAGAGATAACAATTTTAATTATTTAATACTATATGAGGATATTTATGTCAATTTATAAGAAGATATTTGTGTAAATAATTAATTAATTAAAAAGGGGTGGGGAGAGGGAAAAAAAATAAAAGATGGCTTGTCACCCTTTCAAGTATTATGTTTGTTTATGACATAGGATTTTGTGTTCTACCTGATATGAGCGCTCCATCAAGAAATGGATCTTATGGTCAACATTAATTGTGAGTAATGGTAGGAAAAAAAAAAAAATACTCAAAAGAACTAATGTACCGTTCAACTGTCACCTATTAATATATTAGAAAAAGATGCAAATAGTTCTCTCCAACTTCTTTTTCTGCTCAGTAGTAGCTTTCACCATTCTAATCAACTATGGAAGTGCCTTCTTATCAATGCCCGAAGTGGTGCTTCCTCTCCAAGCATATGATACTTAGAAAGAAGTTAAAAGTTACTACGATAAATTGTACTAATGGTTCCTAAAGTTATATTACCTTGCATATTGGTCTTCATTATCTTATTTTTGGCACTTAAATCCATGAAGCATTGTTTTAATGACCCCATTAGTCTCTCTGTCATTTTTCGTCCCAAACAAATGCTAAGAGAGAGAATTTGGAGAAAAAGAAATGCTACTAAAAATCAGGGTAAAAAACAAAGAAAAGAAAATAGTACAATGCAGAAAACAACTATGCCACTTTTATTTCTCTTAAATTCCATAACATGGAGTCTTGTGATAGGCATGTGCTCTCTTAAAGTTGATTTTCGACGAAAAATGACCAAAAACGGTCATCAGAGAAACAATATTTTAGGGATTTAAATGTCAAAATAAAAGATTGGTTACCTATATGCAAGGGCGGTACAACATTAAGGGTTGAGGACCAATAACACAATTTACCCAAGTTTGTATAAGGTTATTGGCTATAGCCACCAATGTTCTGAGCTTCACCTTGCATATTTCATCTTTTCCCCCTTGACTCCACTTGCACTGAGAAAAAAAAAAAAAAAAACTTCAAGAAACATTGGTGTTAGCTCAATTGGTCTCTCCATGTGAGGTAATTAGGGCGGTTTTGGTTAGTTTTAGAGATGGTTGATGATTGTGAGACTTTCTCCACAATGACATTGCCATCAAAATCGACTCTGTATGAAACATCCAATCCTTCCAAGATCAGGTGATAAATTATATCTTCTGATGAAAGAGAAGCCAGCTCACTTCCATGGTCACGAGTTTCTTCTTTGTCGTCTTGACGATCCTCAGAATCTGAAGGTCTTTCTAAGCATTTGCCATTTTCTGTCTGGATAAAAGAATCACGAGGTCGATTACGTTGTGACACTGATCGAATATCCCAGGACAGAACTTGCCTTATCAAGCTTTGAAACTCATCTGGTGAAGCATAGACTGAATTCTTTCCCTGGAAGAAACCAAATACAAGATCATTCATAATAAAAAGATTGAAAACAAATGTAGGTTAATGCTTTTCGAAAGTCGGGTAATAAATTTCTTGCCCCCAACATTTCCTCGGTTTTCTATCACAGCCATGAGAAATTATTGATAAGTATGAGATGTATGAATAACATGCGCAGATTTCAAGTGAACCAATGTACCAATGTAAGGTTAAAATCGGATTAAGCAGCATCAACTTCTCTGTTTTTAAGTCAGCAAGTAAAGGGTAGCTGCTTCAAATTTCAGGCAACGAGTTATCAATGTCAAACACTACAAATATGATATTCTACCAAGAAAAATAGCTTCTATGAATAAAAAGATTGCAAAACAAGAAGAGTAAACAAAGTTGATTATTTGAAATAGAAAGAGATATGCATTTCACATTGCCAACGGAAATTCTAAAATTAAACAAAAACAAAGGAATAGACTTCATAAATTCTCCCTAAATTATGGTACTGGAGTCAAAGCGACCCCTGAACTTCCAAAAGTGGTATTAATGTACCCCAAACTATGAAATTGTTTCAAATTTGCTCTTTCTGTCCATTTCATTGACAAAAATGGATGGAATTGCTAACGTGGCTGGTTTATGAGGCTAGTAAATCAGTCAATTAACAAAGGGAAAAACAAAACAAAAAATAACAACAACATTTGTTCTCTCTCTTTCTCTCTCCCTCCCTTGTTCCTTCTCTATCTTCATTCTTTTCCCTCTGCTCCCATGTTCACCACTCTCACTGGTTTGGTGTATTTGTTAAGCAATTCGTTTGCAATTGAGGTTGGTTAGTGAACTAAAAATTGGAATTTTTTTTTCTTTTAATTTTATTTTGGCTTATAAAATGTCCTTTTGCTGCAGTAAATACCATTGCTTTCCTGGTTTTGTTTCGATTTTTTGTATAAATTTCAAATTTTAGAAACAAAAATTGTCTAAGAAAAATTAAAAAGGTATACAGTGTGCTACCGCAGAGAAAGAGCAGAGGTGATGGGATGAGTATGGGTTCTTTCTTTTTTTTTTTTCTTTTTTTTGGTTGTGTTTTTGCTGGAAAGAACTTTTGCTATGCTTAGTTTCCAAGTCCTGTAGATGAACATAAAGATAAGTTCTGCATATGACCATGAAGGAAAGAGAGAATGAAAAGCAGAGGAGTGGAGGAACGAGGAAAAATGAAAGAAGACAGAAAGAAAAAGATGAGGAAAATAGGATTTCTTTTATTTATAGGCTGATTTACCCTCTTTTCCATTTATTTCATTGACATAAGTAGACAGAAGGGGTTATTCTGAAACGAATTCATACTTTGGGGAGCAGATATACAACTTTTAGGAGTTGTTGGGAACGTTTGCAAAGTACCATGATTCAGGGGGAATAATAAAAATTGTCCAAAACGAAAAGTGACCCAGGGGCTAGATATAGCAAGAACAGACTAGAATACTCACTGATTTTTGCCAGCAATCAGAAAGTGTGGATGTGAAGCCCTTGGCAAAGCTAACAGAAGCTGCTACTAATAAATTGTCCACCTATCCGAGCAATGAGATATTGTTGTCAAACCATAGTAAAGACTACTATGAACGTTACATAAATATTTTGTTTACAGGCAAGATGCTAGTAAGGCAACCTCATAGCTAAAAAGTTTTCAAATACTTCTCTAGTACTTTAACTAGTAGGATTGGTGATAACCTCAACAAGAAACATATAGAGTTCCAAGTACATTAGTAGGATAATGTAACTTCACCGATCAGAACGGAGACAAATTAACAACTCCTTCACAGTAGCAACAGAAGCACTTTGGTAAACCAAGTAAAACATATTAAATTTTTAGCATAGGCATTAAACCTCCAAGTTCAACAAATTGCAGTAAATAATAAAATCTAAAATTTATTATTCACAGGAAACGCAACAGACAAGAAATGTTCAAAGTGAAATTATAGTATACTCAAAAGCAATAGAGGTAATACCATTAACCACCGGGGCACATTTGCATCTTGGATGCTATCGCAGTAGGGGAGATAGGGTTTGATATCAAGTACTGGCTGTTGATAAAATTAAAAAAAGGTAGTGACGTCATCTTTTGTCTCTCAGCACTATGGACAACATTCAATCGATAACAAAAGCCACAAGAAGGGAGTTAATGCAGCTAGCAGAGACTAAATTTGAAAACTTACTGTCCCATCAACCAGATCCACACCAGAGAGAAGCATCGTATGCCCTTGTACAGCCTCAATCTAAAAAAGTGTATCACCTTATAATTAAGTCATTTCAATAGACATGTTTCTCATTTTTACTAAAACTCATAAGAGTTAAATGCAAGCAATAATGGTAAGGGGCTTCACAAGCTGAACCAACGATGAAATAGTAAATTTGTAAAAAGAGCAACTGGATAGAACATCTAGAAAACAATATTTTTAAATCATTCTTCATCTTTATTCTCTACTTGCTACACAAAAAAAAAAAAAAAAAGAGAACAATAAAAGAGAATAATGTTGTCACGGTTAATTTATGGATGTTTTTCCATTCTCACCCAGGTTGATTAATCAACATGGTTAGACCAAGTTGTTCAGAAATGGCTAAAAGCACACACTTCCTTCATTTGTAAATTGTAAATGACCTTTTCTGAACCCTTGTTTCTAACCTAGATATCAAACTGCTTGAGATTGTAGTGCGGATGGTTCATGGGGAGAATAAAAAATAAATAGATTATATTCTAAGAAAGATCTTATAGGATCAATTATGGTAGGACATGCAATAAATATCTGAGCTTCAAGAGCTTTCAAAAACTCCAGTTGCTCCACTCCCAACTTGAAGTTAAGTCTAGGCCACGGGGAATTAATGGACAAATTTACTCCTTTCTGGAACGCAAGATGCATCCAAGCAAGGTAGTAGCTGAGCTTACCTTTGCAACAGTGAGCCCAATGGGGCATGGACGATGTGGGGATCGGGTTGCAAATACTCCCATCCTTCCACCTTTCAACCTTGGCACCCTCACCTATTGATTTGGCGAGCCTCTTACAGAAGTTTAATGATAATAAACAAATAAATAAGATGGAATTGTAGACTTGGTAGGAAAATAGCAATAACTACAAGACACAAACCTTAGCCTTGAACTTTGACTTAGAAGGATGCCTCCAAAGCTTCTCCAGATCAGTATTTAGATGAAAGACGTATATAATCCAGCAATGAGAATATTCTCCAAGACCCTCGAGGGATGCTGGAGGTACACGAGCTAAATTAAAGGCCAAACATGCTCTAGCAAGAGGGACAAGTAAAGGTTGCCTTGGTGTCCCATTCCTGTAGAAGTGAAAAGTAATAGTACTGAAATAAGACACTTAAAAAACGGAATTGGGCATGAATAGTGGTATATTTTCCCAGAAACACGTACCAAAAATTAAATGAAGCACAACTAGATGAATATTCCAAGACACGAATTGATTACAATAGAAAAAGGAACAGAAGAGTAACTCAGAGGTAAGAACAAACATGTAATGTAAATGACGCTTGACCAATGCCAGAGTAACACTAACAATGGTGTAAATCACTTAATAGTTTTCTTTTAAATCACCTGGTAGAAAAGCATGAATGGATGATACCAATAGGTGTCATAGGATAAGAAATCAGCTCAGAATTCTCAAGCTTTGGTTGAGCTAGTGTATTCCTCAGAGCCTACAAATAGATAACTTAGCTTACTATAAAGCAAATAACTCCAAGTCTCCAACACACAATAGTTAGCAGATATAGCCTCGCTCACTTATCAATAACATGATTGAGAATTTGTGAGACAAGTGCTTATATTAAGCTAAAGGCATTTTATCTTCTTCAAGCTCAAATTTTTTCTCAAATTAAACAAAACCCAGATCAAAAAATAACCAATCTGATCAATTATCACATTGGGGAAGCTCCATATTTAGTGTCACCAATGCACTTTCTTTCCCAGAATTCTGGATCATTTTCTTTATTATTAAAAAAAACAAACAAAAGGAAAAAAAAAAAAAAAAACCCTTTACCTGCTGAGCCCGAATTCGGCCTTGCCTCTCGGCGGCACATTTATCCAAGGAGGACTTGAGAGATTTCTGGAGCTCTTGAATCTCGGCATCCAAAACCCTTGATTTTCTTTTCCAGAAAACCACTAACAACAGCACAAATATGTTTATATATAATAATAATAATAATTAAAAAAGAAGCAGAGAGAGATGAGTGTGAATGAAAAAGAGATGGCACCAGAGAAGACAGTGGTGGAGGCGAAGAGAGCGGCAAGCGCTAAAGCTAGGTAAGCTCCTGTTGCTGTTGATGTTAACCATTTCGATTCTGTACTAAAACTAAAACCCATCTTCTTTGCTATCAACCTAAGCTCTCCCAGCTTTTGATATTTCTCTTTCTTATTTATTGAGAAATATTCCCCTTTTTATTTATTTATTTTTTTTTTTGGTTGAACATTGCGGTAATTATGTAGAAAGATTCGAGAAAACCAGAGATTGTTAAGTGCTGTCCTTTACCTTTCAAAACTCTTTGAAAAATAGTCTTTAAAGACTAAGACTATCTTGCAAAGAGACCTATTGGCTAATCTCAGTAGAGTACCATAGTACCATACTCCCAAAGGTGAATAAAAAAGTTTTCGTGAAATAGAGCACTGTTAGAACCTAATACCCTTTGTAGTCTTCTTAGTTTTGCTTCCCATAGGATTGAAATAAAAATTTGACTGTACATTAGGTTCAAACTAATAGTAAGTTGCATCCTACCTTAATTAAATTACGGAAATTCCATAGTCCTTTTACATACTGGCGTATAAGATTTTGGTACATGACTTTGATGGCCCTAGCATTTTGCCGAGCAAAAAGGGTTAGGACTCAAAATCACGACTAATAATTGTCAGAAGGTCTGAATTTTACATATTATATTGGCCAAGATATGAAATGGAATTGTTGGTCTGCAGCAGGTCTATGTACAGTGCCAAAATTAATCTGAAGCCAATAAGTTACATTCAAGAATTGCAAAGACTAGCTGCAACATGATATATCTAGAGATATATCAGTATTCGTGTGTGAAAGACCTCATCTTAGAGAGCCACATCCCTTTGGATATTTCTTACAGAGATTTAGTAAAACTCTCTAGCCCTTTATGGATCAAACTTGTTGATGTCATAAAACTCAATGTTCTTATACTTCTGGGAAATGATCTCTGCTTGAACTTTTCTCGCGGTATCCGTTGCACAACCAACAAGAATGAGAACCGATGTGCCTGCAAATCCTCGGAATGCAGTCAGGTGAGTGATTTGTTCAACCACTGCAGGTCCTGCAGCCAGGACAGCCAAAAAGCCTGAACCGAGCACTGATATCCGACTTAGGACCTACATCCAACCATGAAAACCAAATTTTAAAGATTCTATGCACAATCCCATGATTCGGCACACAGTTTTATGGCAAGATTCAACTCCAGTGCATAGAGAAGAAGAAAATACCCAAAAGGAGAATTAAGGACTAATATAATTTTTCTGATTATGTCCAAGTAAAAGTAGGTCTAGACGAGCATTATGATAGGAGTACATTGAAGAATGAACTTGTAAATCCTCACTCAATGGTGGGCAGTACTGTGGAGAGAAACAAACTTAGAGCATCGATGACAGAATAGAATGTACACAATACTTTTATTCATAAAACTATAAACTTTCCAAACTCTAATTCCTGAAGAAAAAGCAAGTAGATTGCTTTAAAAGAATTAGATATGTGCACATGCAGCGTGATTCTTCAATAATGCAAAGAAAAAGAAATCAATTTCCATGATGCCTTGAAACAACTCCTACAGGTAGAATTTAAGAAGAGTTCAGCAACAACTCAACATGTAATTTTGACATCATGGTATTAATGATTTTGCCATTCCAAGAGGTTGACAAGTAAATAAAAAGAAGTAAAGAACAAAAAGTCACTAACTAAAAAAATTTGAGACTTTCCACTAGAGTGCATGGAAAACAATTTACAACACAAGTGAAAATTCAATTCTCAATGATACCAGAACAACGCCAGATCAAAATACAGCCAATTCATAAAATTCCTGGTTAAGTCCATGCAAGAGCCAGATATGTTGCCTTTTACGAAGGCAGAAAATTACCGTTTTGATAAATGCAGCTGTACTTTTCCCTGGCCGTACAAGTGGAATTGATGCACCTTGTCGCTTCAATTGTTCACTCACATCATCAGGGTCCAACTGAAGGAAAGTGTAGTAATAATTGAAGAAGGCTATTAATAGGATGTTCGTAGGAAGATATAGAGAACCTACAAAGAGTTGTCAGGATAGTTCAGGACCGTCAGATTTCTAACTTCTAAACATGGTAGGGTAGCCTAAAATGCATTAAGTGCAACAGAATAACGTAATGGGATGATTTCCTTTATTTTATTCAAATTAGCTTTTGTCCCTCACCATGAATTCTAGCACTATTTTTCTTACAAGTAACAACACAAACTGAAAATCCAAAAACATGTCAATCTCTTCTCAGACATTATGTGAAAACTTTTAAATAGCATAGCATGACTGAGGGAAAATTAAGATTAAATCTAGTTCCAAAATAACAGAGTGGAACGATGTGGCCTATGCATAATCATCACAAAAATATCACTGTATCTAGTTAATGTCTTCAC
The DNA here is from genome assembly GCA_002914805.1 of Parasponia andersonii. Classification (NCBI taxonomy): domain Eukaryota; kingdom Viridiplantae; phylum Streptophyta; class Magnoliopsida; order Rosales; family Cannabaceae; genus Trema; species Trema andersonii. The sequence continues at coordinate 667,393 of JXTB01000213.1, read as the reverse complement.
AAGCAGAAATTGAAATGTCAGTTGTTGTAGAAGCTCATGTACAACAAATAGGTGAGATGTTGAAAACTTAATAGATTATACAAACTGATGATATCTCTTGAAACCCAGACAGTATATAAGCCAAAAAATAGTTTACAACTTCTATGCCCTCCAACTTAAAGCTTCTACAACAAATACAATATTAGGGATCTTACCCCCAGGATTTAAAGCCAAAGCAGCCTTCTTTAATGCAGCTAAACCAGTGAAGCGTGCTAGTGTACCAGGAAGAGCTAAAGATGATGTAGAAAATATAATTGGCATCACTCCAGAACTATTCACCTGCAATATATGTATTTTAGACAGTACATTGATTCTATTATGCTAATAATACTTAATAAAAAATAATTGCAAATTTTGTAAACAAGTCATCCTAGCATAAGAGAAAAGAAAAAAAAGATAAATTGTGTGAAACGACACAGTTGCAAGTAGAAGAGAAATGATGGAATTATCAAGCACTTCCATGGATCTGCAAAAATAAGTAACAGCTATCAACTTGGTTGGTAATTTCTAGCGAAGGTAAAAAGCTTTTATTAAGTAATGATTATTGTAAACTAAAAATGCCTCTCAATCAAAAAAAGGACCAAAATTATCAACTTCATAAGTCCTTGAGTGTGACTAAGAAGGCACTACACAAGTTTAAAAAGTTTCAAAAAGTTGCAATCAGTTCCATGGATGTTCATATGAAGCAACGGTCACATATAAGCATCTGAACCTTAAAAATTAATGAAACACTCAAAAAACTGGAATTCAAACCTTAAACGGTAGGTAAGCAGATCTTTGAAGCCCTCCACTTCTACTGGTGTATCGTGAGGCATAGTTAAGTGGAATTTTCCTCTCTGCTTCCTGAAACCCTTTATTAGATTATTCAGGATTTGTTCACTTCAAAAAAGACAGTTTTGTGATACAAGTAGCGTTTCATCTTATTCTAAAGGCTGAGAAAGGTGTAGTACAAGTAGCACTTACCTGAACATATACAATTCCGAAGACTAATAGAAAGAAGGAGATAACGATGATGCCAAGTCCAATGTAATTGCCTTCCTGAAAAGCCTGTGCAGCAGTTCTACCAAAAGATGCTGGCAAGTATGAGATAATGCTCGTGAATATCAAAAGCGATGTGCCATTTCCAAGTTTTAGGTCTGAGATTCGTTCCCCAATGTATGTTGTTAGTACCGAGCCAAGTGTCAATAAGGTAACAGAAGAGATAACCCACTGAGTACTGAAGTCATTCACATAAGGACGAAGGTAGAGCACTTGGCCAATGGCCTACAATGAAAATCACAAGTAAATTAGTAATATTATCAGTGAATCCCTACAATAGCTATTAGTTACTAGAAGGATATGTGGTGTTCTATAACAGACTTGATATAGATAGACAAGTTGACAGGATTTTTACAGTCTCCCTTTCCAGACTGTCGAACCAATGATTGTGAGCTGCAGTTGCTGATCTAAAATACATATAAAACATTAACCAGTTCCCTGCTTAGAATGTTTACACCACCTTTGCATTACTCAAAACAAATTAAAGAGGCTCACTCTCCGATATAAGTAAATGGTTTTTCATGTGATGTTAAAATAATTATTCCTCCTCTTTGGATCATATCAACATTCAAGAAGTTTAGTACTTTGCTAAGCACTTTGATTAATTTGTTTCAAAAGAAAAACCATTGAAACTTTTTCTCTTGTTCACATTCTAGATACTGACATCACCAATGCCAATAAATCATTTCATACAACCAAATTAAATCTTGTTTAGCTGATTAGAGAATGCACTGGATAATGATAGGTTCTACTAGTAGCAGGTTAAGTGAAATATTGGAATTATGAGAATTTAGAGAGGTTTTATTGAATAAAAGAATGATATAGTCAGGATTTCGAGAGCTTGATTCTCTCCCTAAAAGCAGAGCTCTTTTTCCTCCATACAAAGGTCATATTCCCCTCATCTCCCCTCCCCGCCCTTACATAAGGTCATATCCTAACCAATTCTCCAATGACTCTAGAATTCCCTCCACGTAAACCACTCTGACCTCAGCATAACTAACTCAAACAGATTCTGCCAACTCACAATCCCACAACCACAATTACTAATTTTGTTTAGACCTTCTCCTTACATAAGTGAATCGCAATGTAGGCTTGTCAATACTCTCCGCCCAAGTTTTCGCCTTGTCCTCGAGGTGAAAAGAAGGAAATTGCTGTTGAATGGACTCAAAATCCTCCCAAATAGCCTCAAAAGCCAGCAGTCCCTTCCACTGAATGAGAACTTGTGGTTGGGAAATTGAGCTGGTAGTAGGGAAATGCACCCCCAGCAGTTGAGCAGGTTCCACCAGCAACACCCAGTCATTGGTGAGAGTTGGGGGTAAAGGGGAGACCACTGCAGAATGTCCAATAGCTGGACAGAGAAGGGACACGTGAAATACGGCGTGGATGACACTTTCAGGAGGCAGTTCCAAACGGTAGGCAACCTATCTAACCTTTTCCAAAACTTTGAATGGACCAAAACAACGTGGAGCCAGTTTTTCATTTCTTCGTTTAGCTAATGAAGCTTAATGATAGGGTCGAAGTTTAAGGAGAACGTAATCTCCAACTTGAAAGTGCAGCTCCCGATGATGCTTGTTAGCTGACTTGGCCATTTGTTGTTGCGCCCGCTGCAAGTGAAGCTTAAGTTCCTCTAATATTGTATCACAATCCACCAGCTGATGTTCCAAGGCTGCATTGGAGGTGCTACCCTCCTCGTAACGAACTAGGGATGGGGGATTGCGACCATAGACAGCTTTAAAAGGAGTAGTGCGGGTAGAGATATGAAAACTAGTATTAAACCAATACTCGCTCCAAGGTATCCATTGCAACCACTGCCTAGGTTGAATGCTAGCAAAGCAAAGAAGATATGTCTCCAAACAACGATTCACTACTTCAGTTTCACCGTCCGTTGTGGATGATAAGCAGTACTACGGCAAAGTGCCATGCCTTGTAGATGGAATAGCTCTTTCCAAAAGGTACTCAGAAAGACTTTGTCACGATCTGAGATGATAGTTCTGGGAAAGCTATGAAGTCGGACTATCTCTTTGAGGAATGCTGCTGCAACTACGTGTGCCGAAAAGGGATGGTGTAAAGCAATGAAATGGGCATACTTGGACAACCTATTGACTACGACGAAGATGGTGTCATAGCCGTCTGATGGTTCAACAGGAGAGAAGCTACGACTTATGATGATGGCATGTTGAGCAATGAGCCACAAAACTGCTGGATGGATTATTTCATTCCCACCCAAAACCAATCGGCCGCCACCCGTTGGTAAGCCTTAAGCACCCCGGAGTGGCCTCCAATCACGCTGCTATGGTATTCTTGCAACAAAAGTGGAATGAAGAGTGAGTCATGAGCTAGCACGCGACGCCCTTTAAAGAGTAATCGACCATCTACCAGGGTGAACCCGGCATGGTTAGAAGGATCAGCTGCAAGCTGTTCACATATTTTGGAGAGGTACGGATCAGCCAACACTTGTGAATCAAGAGCATTCATGTCGAGCCACCGAGGAGCAGATAATATGACCAAGGCAGAGGTAGGAGAAACCCGAGAAAGGGCATTAGCGGCATGGTTTTCCGTTCCAGATTTGTATTGAATGTCAAAAGTATACTCCATCAATTTCACGAGCCACTTCTGACAGTTCGATGACACCAATCGCTGCTCCAAGAGGTATTTGACTCTTTTGGTTGGTACGAACTACAAATTTCCTCTCCAAGAGATAAGGGCACCATTTTTGGATGGCTAACACGATTGCCATAAGCTCGCGCTCGTAGACCAACTTGAGGCGCTGATTGTGAGAGAGTTGCTGGCTGAAGTACGCGATAGGATGCTGGTTTTGCATCAGAACAGCTCCCAATCCATGGCCCGAAGCATCAGTTTCCACCAAAAATGGCTGAGAAAAATCGGGCAAGACAAGTACCGGTAGAACAATCATGGCAGCTTTGAGTTTTTCAAATGCTTTGTGAGCATCCGGGGACCAGCCAAATCGATCTTTCTTTAGTTATTCTGTTAGAGGTCGTGCAATTCTCCCGTAACTAGAAACAAATTTACGGTAATATCCTGTGAGTCTAAGGAATCCCTGGAGTTCCTGGATGATCGTAGGGACTGGCCAAGCTTGGATGGCCGAGACCTTGGACGGATCAGCAGCCACACCCGCACCTGATACCACATGCCCGAGATACTCCATCGACGATTGAGAAAATAAACATTTCTTCTTGTTGACGAACAAGGAATGTTTGTGGAGCAGCTGCAAGACACATTCTAAATGGCCCTTGTGTTCATCCAAGGTTCGGCTGTACACCAATATATCATCAAAAAATACTAAGACAAACTTCTGGAGAAATGGCTTGAAGATTTCATTCATCAGCACTTGGAAAGTTGTCGGGGCGTTGGTAAGGCCGAACGACATCACCAAGAACTCATAGTGACCGTCGTGAGTGCGGAATGCAGTTTTGGGCACATCTTGGAGAGTGACGCGAATCTGATGGTAGCTGGAGCGTAAGTCTAGTTAGAAAACCAGCATGCCCCATACAGTTCATCAAGCAGTTCCTCGATCACCGGGATAGGAAACTTATTCGGGATGGTCTCCTGATTCAAAGCTCGATAATTTACATAGAATTGCCAATTACTGTCTTTTTTTTTTTTTTTCCAACAACACAGGGCTAGAGAATGGGCTCGAGCTCGGTTGAATTAGTCTGGCAGCCAACATTTCACCGACCAAGCGTTCAATTTCATTCTTTTGCAGTTGTGGGTAACGATATGAACGAACACTTATTAGTGCCACTCCTTCGCGGAGGACAATAGCTTGATCGCGACTGCGTGGGAGAGGAAGGCCCCGTTGGTTGCTCAAGTAAGGCATGAAATTGGTTCAACAAGGAAGCAATGGGATCCGGAACCAACTGGGCTGGCTTCATCATATTGCCTAGCCCTTTAGGTTCCATGACCAAGACCTCGGCCAATATTTCGATCTTCAAGCTGTTCAAGAAGGCACTCTCAAGGAATTCCTCCATCACGTTCATGGGGGCCGCCGCGAGTATAACAAAGTGATAAATGTAATCCTGAACAGTTAATTCTTGCCAAAGCGACAGAAGCTGCTGGCAAGTCGACGAGGCCATGGTGGCACGAAAACGCTCCAAGAGCACACTCTGAAATTCAATCCAATTTCGGAACAGTCGACGGCGGTGTTCCCACTGGTACCAGGCTAGCGCTAGTCCTTCCAAGCAAATAGCGACCGAGGCAAGACGGTCTACTTTGCTCATGTGGTAAATATCAAAGAAGCGGTTGACCCGTAAGAGCCACCCATCCAGATCCTCATCGTCAAAGCAAGGAAAGTGGAGCTTCCGAGCTCAGTTGTCCATGGTGAGACTTGAAGGTCCAACGGTAGATCCCAGAGATGCAGAATTTCCTATTAGCATGGTAGTACCCGATGTTGGGTTGGGACAGTCGCGCGGCGTTGTGCGCACCACTGCAGGCGGTGGTGGCCTGAGTTTAGCTGTCGGTGGCGGAGGGAAACACTGGTCGAAACGGGCCATCAATAACTCTAGGTGCTTCTCGATGGTGGAGATCTTTTGAATTTCCTTCTAGAGAGTCGAGAATTCTTGTTGCCGATTGTCGAGAGAAGTGTATTGGTAGCTCACAGGATGTGAGATCAACATGTGTATACATGTGCACTTAGTATGAGCAAAAGAATTATATTTATTCTATCTACACTAAGCATGGGCAAAAGAATTATATTTATTCCATGTACACTAAGCATGGGCAAAAGTACATTGACAGTCACATGTGCGATCTGATTGTATACTTAGCTTATTAAATATTCTCGTGTAAAATAACTTAGAGAGTTATTTATATATATGTATAGTGTTGTACTTAGTAATAATTGAGAGGAATTGTATTCTTGTATTCTTGCATGGTATCAGAGTCGAATTAAAGGGTCCTAGGAACCAGTCTTGTCAGCTTTTATTGCTGAACACAGCACTCTATTTTCCCTTGTTTTCGGGAATCAAAACAGAGCATCTTTCCAGCTTCGTTTCTACTGATCTTCTCTTCTATCTTAGCCTTCCTTGCTGATCGTACAACACCTCTTGTGTCTAAATGCATCACCAAAATTTATTAACTTGATCATGAAAAAAGTTTCACAGTTTATTCTATTCCAAATCCTTGCCACTTTAAACAAATATCTTGCTGGTATTCCGCATGATTTATCACATCTGAATCACTCTGTCTCACAAATCAGCTTTTTCCCCTTCTAAACCTTCAGCTTTATCATATCTAAAACCTCAAAAACCATAACTCATAATACCCCCAACTACCGAAAACCATAATACTTTCACTGGAGAATTACGGAATGTTAAGCCCGGTCTACGACTCAATAGAAAAACTATTTGAAGTGGTCTCAATTTATTCAGACCTTGAAGGGGAAAGGAAAATTGAGCCATCTTCTTGAGGCAGGTCCGAAGTCAAGAGATCTGAAGTTTGCTGCATGGGATGAAGAAGATTCAGCTGAAATGTTTGGGTTATGGAATTTCATGACACCTGAGGTGAGTGATACTTGTATATTTTTGAAAACAACACACGAGATATGAGAAAACTGTAAGCAAAACTATTCAAGAGTTCGTGATAGCGCTCAAATTTATGAGATCAAGATGAAAATCTCCACTATAAAACAAGGTAACAATTCAGTTACTGAATATGCTCAGACTTTGCAAAATCTGTGGTAGCATTTAGATCATTATGAGTGCATTGAAATGAAATGTAGCGAAGATGCAACTCTCCACAAATGTTACATAGATTAGGAGAGAATTTACAAGTTTCTTGCTGGTTTGAATGCTGAATTCGATCTTGTTTGTGTCCAAGTTTTGGCTAAAGAACTCCCCTCACTAAATGAGACAATGGCCATATTCCAAGGGGAAGAAGGACGTAGAACGGTCATGATGGAGCCTAAACAAATGGAAGGATCAACCTTGATTGTCAAAGGTGCAAATCCTCGAAGCATGATACCAAAACAGCAACAAAACAATTATTCTGACAGAACAGGAGATATCGGAATGTTGGAGAACTCAAAGGTGGGAAATAAGGATTCTACATGGTGTACCTACTGCAAAAAAACCCCAACACACAAAGGACAGGTACTGGAAACTTCATGGTAAGCCATCACATACTCAGAATAACTCTTATCCTATCAACCGTAACTAGATAGCTAAAGGAAATCAAGGAGTATGACAAGGACAGGTACATACGACCTCAGCACATCCAAGAGGAGAGAGTGATTTGCCCAAAACTCAAGCAGAATTTAATACAGAGGAGATTGAAAGGTTGAGATATTTCTTGAGCACATTAGAGAAACCTACAAGTGTGAATGGTTGCTCTTTGGCTCTCTCAGGTAATTATTCTCACTCCCTTGCACTAAGTATTTTAAATTTCTCTTCAAAGGAATCATGAGTGATCGATTCGGGGACTATTGATCATATGACCCAATCATCTCATGGGTTTGTCTCGTATAGTCCTTGTCCCAGTAATAAAAAAGTTGCTACTGCTGATGGTACATTTATTACTGTTGCTAGTCAAGGGGATGCTACTACAAATTCAATTCTGGTTTTAAAAAATGTTCTCCATGTCCCTAAGCTATCAACTAATCTTGTTTCAGTTCACAAATTTACAAAAGATTTAGATTGTGTGGTAACCTTCTCTTCTAGAATTTGTCAAATTCAAGACCAAGACATGGGGAGGATGATCAGACTTGCTAAGGCAAAGAATGGGCTCTATATCCTTGAGGAACCTAGTGGACAAAATAGCACTAAGAATCAGATTCCGTTGTCTTTATTCTCTGAATTGTCTTTTTCAAATAAAAATCAGATTTAGTTTCATCATTTTCGTCTTGGTCATCCTTCTTTCAGGACTCTGAAGCTTATGTTTCCTCGTTTGTTTAAGGGATTAGAGTCAAGTATGCTTTATTGTGAGTTTTGTGAACTTGCTAAATATAAACGAATTTCTTTTCCAATCAATAATACAAGAATGATATTCCCGTTTGCTCTTATCCATAGTGATATCTGGGGACCTTCTTTAGTCCAAGACATTTCTGAGGCTCGTTAGTTTGTTTCTTTTATTTACGATTGTACTCAAGTAATATGGGTTTATCTCCTAAAACAAAAATTAGATGTGAACTCTACATTTTAGAATTTTTTCAAATGGTTAAAAACCAATTTGGAGTAAATATAACATGAGTTCGGTCTAATAATGCTCGGGATTATTTTAATGAAATATTGTCACCATTTTTTTTAGCCAAAGGAGTAATTCATGAGTCTTCTTGTGTCAACACACCACAACAAAATAGGGTATTTGAACGAAAAAATGGTCACCTTCTAGATGTAACCTAAGCCCTTCTTTTTTTTTTTTTCAAAAAAACATTCCAAAAATTATTGGGGAGAAATTGTCTTGACTGTTACATATCTGATTAATAGGCTACCCTCTCGAGTCCTTGATTACAATAGTCCGATGCAACTATTTTCAAAATTCTTTTCTAACTTCAAAATAACAAATCATTTGACTCCTAGAATTTTTGGATGTGTGTCGTTTGTCCATATTCATTCCAATAACTAAGAGAAACTTGATCCTAGGGCTCTTAAATATGTTTTTGTTGCATATTCATCTACACAAAAAAGGGTATAAATGTTATCATCCAACAACGAAACGTTTTCTTGTCTCTGCCAATGTCACATTTGTTGAAAATGAAAACTACTTTCCTAATCCTTATCTTCAAGGGGAGCCATTGTTCGTGGAAGATGAGGATTTAAACTGGTATTTACTTGATCCTTCACCACTCCAATGTCAATGTCACATTTGTTGAAAATGAAAACCACTTTCCTAATCCTTATCTTCAAGGGGAGCCATTGTTCGTGGAAGATGAGGATTCAAACTGGTATTTACTTGATCCTTCACCACTCCCATCCTTGCACACACCAATACATAAGTCATCCGCTTCTATTGAGTCATCCACTCTTAATCCCATAGAGATGGATAAACAAATTCAAAATACTATTCGTCCATTGCAGGTATACTCAAGAAAGAGAAATCCTATTACTTAACCAATGCAAGTGCTTGATCCAGAACCCAACCCTCATACTGATAATGATAAGATAATCCATGATCCTGAAACTAACGTGAGTGATGTACTAGTTATTAATGATGATGATCTTCCTATTGCTATTAGGAAAGGTATTAAAAAATGTCTTCAGCAGTCAAAGTATCCATTGTCCCACTTTGTATCCTATAAGAAATTATCTAACAGTCATAAGAGCTTTCTTACCCATTTAAATACTATTATTGTCCCAAAATCTGTCTCCGAAGCATTGGAGAGTAAAAATGGAAAAATGCTACGAAAGATGAAATGGGTGCGCTTGAAAAAAATAAGACATGGGACTTGGTGGAACTACCTAGAGGAAAGAAGCTTGTAGGATGCAAGTGGGTGTTTTATGTGAAATACAAGGCAGATGGATCTCACAAAAGGTACAAGCCAAGGTTAGTAGCTAAAGGCTACACCCAAACCTTTGGAGTAGATTATCTCAAAACTTTTGCTCTAGTTGCTAAAATGAATACTATGAGAATATTGTTATCTTTGACAGCCAACTGGAGATGGAATATACAACAATTTGATGTCAAGAATGCCTTCTTAGATGGAGACCTTATTGAAGAAATCTATATGGAGGTTCTACCGGGATTCGAGTAAGAAAAGAATAAAGTATGCAAACTGAAGAAAGCTTTGTACGGCTTGAAATAATCTCCTAGGGCTTGGTTTGGTAAGTTTGCTCAAGTTATGTAAGATATCGGCTTCAAGCAAAGTCAAGGTGACCATACATTGTTTGTTAAACATTTAACATCAGGGGGAGTCACTGCTCCGCTAGTCTGTGGATGAAATTGTGGTAACAGGAGATGACCTTGAAAGTATGGAAAGTCTGAGAAAATGTCTATTGCAAAAGTTTGAGATTAAGAAACTTGGAAGGTTGAGTACATTCTTGACATTGAAGTTGCTCGCTCTCAACATGGGATTTTTATATCTCAACAAAAATATGTGTTAGATTTGTTAGCCGAAGCTAGGAAATTGGGGTGTAAACCAGTAGAGACTCCTATTGAACAGAACCACAAACTCAGTGAAGCACCTGAAGATGCAGCAATAGATAACAAGTCTTATCAAAGGTTAGTTGACAAACTAATCTACTTATCTCATACCAGACCAGATATAGCCTATGTTGTGGGAGTAATGAGATCCAAAAGAAGTTCACCTTCAAGCTGCACATCGAATTTTACAACACTTGAAAGGTACTCCAGGAAAAGGGGTGTTGTTCAGAAGAGGTGAGAAGCTAATTCTGGAGGCTTACATTGATGCGGACTATGCTGGATCAGTAGATGATAGAGGTCAACCTCAGGCTATTGTACTTTTCTTGGAGGCAATCTTGTGACTTGGAGGAGTAAGAAACAAAATGTAGCTGTAAGATCAAGTGTAGAAGCTGAGTTCAGAGTAATGGCATTAGGAGTGTGTGAACTCTTGTGGATAAATATAATCTAGAAAGATTTGAAGATAACTTGGGAAAGACCGATGAAGCTACATTGTGATAATAAGTCAGCAATAAATATTGCACATAATCTTGTGCAACATGATCGTACTAAGCATGTAGAGGTAGATAGACATTTCATAAAGGAAAAGTTAGAAAGTGGATTAATTTGTACACCATTTGTGTCTACTGAGAGGCAAATTGCAGATGTCTTAACTAAAAGCTTGAGTGGGTCTACATTTCAGTCTATTATTACCAAGCTAGGAATGGACAATATCCACTCACTAGCTTGAGGGGGAGTGTTGAGAGAAGTGTATTGACAGCTCACATAGTGTGAACTCAGCATGTGTATACATGTGCACTTAGCATAGGCAGAAAAATTATATTTATTCTATGTGTACTAAGTATGGGCAAAAGTATATTGACAAGTCACGTGTGTGATCTAATTGTATACTTAACTAATTAAATATTCTTGTGTAAAATAACCTAGAGAGTTATTTATATATATGTATAGCGTTGTACCTAATGATAATTGAGAGGAGTTGTATTCTTGTATTCTGGCATCAATTACTGCACTTCTCTTGCAATTGTTCCTTAACCTGATCCAAGCGTAGCTCCGCCTTACTTCAGGTGTTAGGCCACCGTGATTAGAGGTATGGCTTTGATATCAGAATGATAGGTTCAACTAGTAGCAAGTAAGTGAAATACTGGAATTATGAGAATTTAGAGAGGTTTTATTAAATAAAAGATGGATATAGTCAGGATTTCGAGAGCCTGATTCTCCCCCTAAGAGCAGAGCTCTTATTCTTCCATACAAAAGTCATAATCTCTTATCTCCCTTCCCTACCCTTACATAAGGTCATATCCTAACCAATTCTCCAATGACTCTAGAATTCCCTCCACGTAAACCACTTTGACCTCAGCATAACTAACTCAAACAGATTCTGCCAGCTCACAATTCCACGGCCACAATTACTAATTTTGTTTAGACCTTCTCCTTACATAAGTGAATCGCAATGGAGGCTTATTAGATAATTTCCCAATACATTTTTTCTTTAAAATCGTGAGGTATGGATTATTGCTGCTTTTAGAGAATATAATTCCTACAGATCATCCCTCTAAAAAGTGAAATACGAGTTTAAAGAATCATATATACACTAATGGGGAGAATCGGAACTGCATTGCCTTGAAATTATGGTGCTAGCACCGTAAACACTCTACTTGTTGGATCCACTATGTATGCACTGTCATTTGCATCGACATCATTCTACCATTACTTCTATTGCCTCTAAGTTGCCATTGTAAGCATAAAATCTTAATAACATGAATCTACTATGATAGGTATTTAAAAACATGATTCTAAACATTACCTAACCCTTAGTGACAAAATTTGCTAATATTGAATGATTTACAAACATGTGTTAATGGCACCGTCATCTATCGCAACAAATAGTTGAAAGATTTAAAACTTTTTTACTCTTTGAATGCAGTGCTTGGTATGTTAGAATCTATAAATCAAACTGACGAAGACAGATGGGAATGAAAGATATTTTTCATTTTATCTACAACAAACTTGTTACAGCAATTTATAGACAGATCAGGTGACAAAAAAGGAAACTAATCTAACTAAGTCAGAAAAAATCAACCAAAAATAAAATCCCTTGATAACAGGGATTGACACTATAGAATAAGATCCCTAACAGCTACAAAAAACCTATCACAGCTGTACACTAACTGCTACAATCCAACACTCCCCCTCAAGCTGGAGAATAGATATCTTCCATTCCCAGCTTGAAAATAATTGGTTGAAAAACAGAGTTGTTGAGCCCCTTGGTTAGAACATCTACTAGTTGATTTCCTGAAGGTATGTAGGACATGCAGATTAACCCTTCTTCTAGCTTTTCCTTGATGAAATGTCTGTCAATTTCAATATGCTTTGTCTTATCATGTTGCACTGGATTATGTGCAATGTTAATTGCTGACTTATTATCGCAATACAGCTTCATAGGGTCTTCATACTTAACTTTCAAATCATCCAGAATGATTTTTAACCATAACAATTCACATACTCCTTGTGCCATTGCCCTGAATTCTGATTCAGCACTAGATCTTGCCACCACATTCCGCTTTTTACTCCTCCAAGTTACCAAATTTCCACCAAGAAAAGTGCAATAGCCTGTCATTGATCTTCTATCCATCATTGAGCTAGCGTAGTCGGCATCTGTATAAGCTTCTAGAGTGAGTCTATCATTTTTCTTGAACAAAATTCCTTTTCCTAGGCTGCCTTTTAGGTAGTGAAGCACACGATAAGCAGCTTGAAGATGTATTTCCCTCGGATCATGCATGAATTGACTAATAATGCTTACTGAGTATGCTATATCAGGCCGTGTATGAGCAAGATAGATCAATTTTCCCACCAATCTCTGATATGCCTCTTTATCTACAATAGGTTCTTCTTTTGCTTCTCCTAATTTTTGGCTCGGCTCAATCGATGTTGCTACAGGTTTACAACCAAGTTTTCCTGTTTCTCTCAAAAGATTTGTCACATACTTTTGCTGTGAGATAAGAATTCCCTACCTTGAATATGAGACTTCAATTCCAAGGAAATACTTTAGTTTTCCAAGTTCCTTGATTTCAAACTCTTTAATTAAACACTATAATTTGACATGTGGATAGAATTTGGCCAAGGTGTCCATGGGTGTTTTGAAATTTAGTGTCCGTGAGGGTAATCTATTTATCATGTGACTGGCTGTAAGAACTGCCTCTCCCCAATAAGTTTTCGGAACATTCCCTTGAAATAACAATGCCCGAATAGCATTGAGTAAATGACCATTCTTCCTCTCAGCTACCCCATTTTGTTGTGGTGTGGATACGCAGGATGATTCATGAATAATACCTTCTTTTTGGAAGTAAAGAGACAAAATCTGATTAAAATAATCCCTTACATTGTCAGACCTAAAGCTCTTTATTTTTACCCCAAATTGAATCTGAATCATGGAGTGGAAGTTAGGGACAATACTACTAACATCAGATTTTTGTTTCATCAAGAATATTCATGTAACCCTAGTGCAATCATCAATTAGTACATTCTGACATATGGGCTTGGGATTTCTGCTGCCCTCCTCGATTTCCCCATTCTTGACTTGGTGGTTTACCATTTAATTTCCAGCAACGCTCCCGGGTATGTCTAGGCTTCTCACAGTAGGTGCACCATAATTTGTTCTTGTTATCTCTCCAACGGTTGTCTTTGTTATCTCTTCCGGAAAATCTGAATAGGTCGGTATTTTCTTGTTCTTGAGTCTAATTTTGTTCAGACTTGGTGATCAAGGCTGAACCATCTATGGCTTGAGGCTCAAGCATAACTCCCCTTCGACTTTCTTCTGCCTGGATTAAAGAAATTGTCTCCTCCAATAACGGTGGCTCATCTTTTCCGAGTATCTGAACCCGAACCTGATCGAATTCTGGGTTGAGTCTAGCAAGAAAGTCATAAACTCGATCCTTCTCAATGAAATTCTTCAAGATCGCAGCATCCTCTGGGCATTTCATCTCAAACACTTGATAATGATCGAGTTCCTGCCATAGTTTCTGCAGCAAATTGGCATATTCTGTCACAGTTTTTCCTCCTTGTTTTGTCGCACTTGCTTTCACCTTAATGTCATAAATTTGGGCTGCATTACGTGCTTTTGAATAAGTTCGATGAATAAAGTCCCAAATCTCCTTTGCTGTTGTCAGAAACATACAATTATCACTAATTGCAGGATCCATTGAATCCCACAACCATGACATGATCATCGAATCAGCTTCATCCCATGCTTCAAATTATGAGTCTCCCTTTTAGGGTCCTGTTCCGAGTATATGGCTGAGTCTTCCTTTGTCTTTCAAGTACGTTTTGACAAATTGTGACCACTTGAGATAATTTTTCTCAGTCAATCTATAGCCCGCTCGTACATTCTGCAAGTCTCCCGTCATCTGGTTTGAGTTGGCTTCATCTGTTTGAACAAAGTTTCCTGAGGTTTCGATTGTGGACATGGTGAATGAAGAGAGAACAATAATATGGGAAGCAAGGTTTAGGGAACAGAACAATAAAGGTAGTCAGCGCAATAAAACAGAGAGAAATGGAACAAAAAAACTCGCAGCAATAAAGGCTACGATCAAACACACTGCAGCGATGAAGGCTGGGAAGAAAAGAATTCCAGAAAGAGCCTACAGCTCTGATACCATGACGAAGACAGATGGGAATGAAAGATATTTTTCATTTTATCTACAACAAACTTGTTACAGCAATTTATAGACAGATCAAGTGACAAAAAAGGAAACTAATCTAACCAAATTAGAATCAAACCAAATCAGAAAAAATCAACCAAAAATAAAATCCCTTGATAACAGGGATTGACACTATAGAATAAGATCTCTAACAGCTACAAAAAACCTATCACAGCTGTACACTAACTGCTACAATCCAACACAAACTATAGTGTTTAATTCTATACAAGTTGATTTGAGTTCCTCACCTGTACTATGGCAAACCCAACCGAAGCATAGCGAGTATACTGAAGAATTTTCTTTCGTCCTGCTTCACCCTCTCTTTTCTGAAGATCCTGTAATTTCGGATAGATTTGTGCAAGCAGTTGGAACACAATCTGTGCATTGATGAAAGGAACAATACCCAACGAGCATATCCCAAGTCTACCAATGCCTCCCCCGGAAAAAGTATCTAAAGTGCTCAATAAACTGTTCTGATCCAAATTTCCTACAAAAGCCTCTCTATTAACCCCACCAAGAGGTATATATATGCCAAGTCGAGATAGGGCCAAATATCCTAAAAGCTTGAGAAACTTCCCCGGCAGTGGGCCTTTGAAGAAGTCCCCAAAATCAATGGAACTATCCTCTATTGCAGCTGCCAATTTCAAAGTGTACTAATCAACTATAAAAGCAATAAACAATTTTCGAACTTGAAAATCTCAATGGGAACCTTACTAATAAAAATCAAGAAAACAAACCTGCCACTCCTCCAGCAGAAGGTTTCTCATTTTTAGTGCTAGAAGCACTCTCAAATGTTTGTGATAATAGGCCGACAAAACTTTCCCAAGACACATTTAGACCAGAAGATACATCTGGATCGATACCCAAGGGATCAAAAACTGAGCCTTCAGAGCTGAAAAGTCATTCCAATCAGCAAAAGAGATGATTTAATTGTTACTTTCTACTATGACTTGGTTTCAAAGACATAAAGATATAAATTGTGATTTCTCTCCTTTTATAAATTACAGAAGAGGTTGAAGTTGTAATTAAACAAGATGCATAACAGCTTCATTTGAGCAAAAGAAAAAAGAAAATACACACCGAATTTTGGAAAATCCCATTGAAGTTAGCTAGATTGTTCAGCAACAAAATTTCCAAGCAATGAATTTCAATGGACTCTTCAAACAGCAAAGAAAAAGGAAATTGGAATAAATTTTATGTGCTAAAATTAGCAAGGCAATGGAAATTCAGACGTTGGCAGGTTAGATAAGATTATTATTGTCTATATTACTATAATGAACACAGTGATGCAAAAAACAGTACTCAAATATAATATACATAATACATTTCTCAACTATGTGTTTAGTCATTCAACTCAAACTGCAGGAAGACAACTTCTGCAGCCTACAGTCATAATCCAAAGATCTACGCCACTATTTTGCTCGGAATCAAGGAGTCCTAATAAAACTAAAGAATGAATCACCAAGCATAGTAATCCTTGCGCATTCTCACTGCACAATCTTCATATAATCTGTCTTCTTTCTCATGTCAGTGTAAGATAAATAAGCTGCTATAAAAACTGTAAGCAAAACCTATGAAGCAACATCGCATTGCACTGCCACATTTGAATTCCAAAGCACTTCATTTCACTACTTGCTCCTCTGCATCAAAATTCACCAAAACTTCTTCAGAAGTATCATTGCCGAGTTTTTTACCAAGTTGGGCAATCACCAAAATCAGCTCCTAATTCAGAGGTAAAATTGGGCAATATTTTTCTGACACACTGTTCAATCTAATCTCACCATTTCCTCTCAATTACTATTTATAAAATTTAAAAAAAAAAAAAAGAAAATCTTAATTTGTCTAACATTTTCCTCATATACACAAGGGTCTAAAGATGCCAAACAACAAGCATGAAAACACACATTGGAAAAGTTAGAGACAAACTCTAATTTTTTCGTCACTGGAATTCTATGTTCTCTCTTTATTGTTTAAAAACACCAAAAGGACCCAAAACCCATTTGGAGAAAACTTAAAAATTTAATCTTGGAAGACTTGAGTCCAAACATGGTAGCCATAAATGTAATCAATGAAGAGAGAGGTGAAAAGGGTAAGGGCCGAACCTGTTGGATTGAAGGCCACAGTACCATGATTTGGTGTTGTAAGGTTTTCCCTGAACATTCAAGCTGGCACGGCAGAGAGATGAAGTTTTAAGTCTGAGACTATGAGAGGACTTAGAATTGAGATTATGAGATAAAAGGGAGGACCATAGCGGAGAGGAAGAAGAAGAAGGTTCTCTGACCGTTATCAACATAGTTATCTCTCTCTCTCTCTCTCTCGTTCTAGTCTGGCTTTGGGACCTTTTGTCGAACGGTTTCCTTGGCTCCACAGCTTCGGTGCTAAGGCGGGCGCCTCTTGTGTACGGTTCTCTTTCTCGTATTTAAGGAAACTACCCAATAAGATTTTGCCACGTCATACAACGTTTTTTCTTCTGTTCATTTTTTCCCGGATGTGTATCAAGATTTTTTTGAAAAATTCATACCATCGGCACGTGATACGAAGAATTCGCTTAGGAAAACTTAATCTAAATTTGATCATTCATATATATATATATATTTTTAAAATGACTTAACTAATAAGTTCTATTTATTACAAATTAAATAAAATATTTTCTATTATCTTATCTCCACCGTATTTCATTAGAGATAATAAATTATCACTCATATCTCTTATTATGACTCGAACTTAGAACCAAGATCTCTATTTAAGCTAACAGATTTCGTCATCTAATATTGCATTTTGCTCATTCTTAATTTTAAGCTCATAAATTTCATTAAAAAACTTGTTTACATAATTAAACCTTGAAATGAAACAACTAAAACCTTTATTTTATCATTTTATTTTAATTTTCTTTCACATTTTTTAGTTCAATTAATTTTTCATTTATTTTACTATTTGGTAACTAGGATAAGAGGGGTAATTTTAACTTTTAATACTATAATAACCAAAGAGGAATTATACATACACCCAACTTTATATAAAAGCACCACATTGATCAATAAAATAACTGGACAAGTTAAGGAATATTCTCATTCAAAATTCTCATTCTTTTTCAATTTTCTATGAATATTCTCATTCAAAATTCTCTTTTATCTTTTACCTTATTATTTTTTCGAAAGTTTCTTTATATGCGTAATTCATCTCTTCCAATTCTAATTTCTTTGATAATCTTTAATCTTAAATAAGGAAGTGAAATTTCTTTATTTAATACCCAATTTGTTTTGTTTTATATTTTAATTTTTTTTTCTAATATCTTATGTTTTATTTTCTCGTGTTAATTTTTTGTTTGTCACGACTGGAAATTTAAAATTATTACTTTTAGTAATTTTGAGTAAAAATATAATAAAATATTAATTTTATAAAATTAAGGAGAAATTGAGTATATAAATAATTTTGTTTTAGTTCTTAAATTATTATGAAATCAATAACTATTAAAACTCTTATTAGATTTAAATTACTTAAGAAAATTTTCACTTATCTCAATTGAATACTGGCTGAGAAATCATAAATTTTTGCTAAATTGAGTTCTACTAAAAACTTTAGTCCAATGTCCAAAATAATTTATATAAAATCACTTGTAGTATTAAATTCTCAAATTCATAACAAAATCATCTTCATATATCTACTTAGTAGATTTACTAATCTTGGCTAAATAGTTGAATAAAGAAATAAAGTTAACAAAGTCTAGACATCTACAATGAGAATAAGAGTAGGAATGCAAGTACAAAGTACACAGCTTATTTGGCCACTGGGATGACTACCTCAAATAGACTAACACTTGAAAGTAGGAGAAGTAGGGGGTGAGCATTCATATGCTCAGTAGAAATTCAATTAATTTTTTAAATTAATGCAATTTTACCAAACCTACATGGTTAATATCTTTTCCAAAATCCATTTATAAACCAAATTTATAAATTAATTGATATCGAGAATAATCACATATTCAAAACCAAAACCAGAAACATATAATTGTACATATCATACATCAACCAATGTAAATGATTGAGCTCTCATCCTTTCATCATGACCCTATAATATCTTTTACCAAAGGTACCCAGCATCCTGACACTACCTAGAGGTATGTCAGCTAAAAACCTGCGCATGGGCCTAGATCTTTCACCTAGTACTACAACAACTCGTCAGTGATCTAAATTACCATGATTCAATAATGGAACTCAAATGTGTGATTCTATAGTATGTACAGCATGTAACATTATATATAATAACCATGCAAAATATTCACCAAACAATGCATTAAAAATACCACTTGACATTATTCTGGGATTTACTGTAACATGAGTAGCACACCACTATAATAACCTATAATCACAATTTAAAAATATGTATAAAATTCTACACAATCCAATCCTAGTATAATCCAATGTGTTTCAATAATTTATCAATTATCGTAAAATTCACAATTTTTTATAAATCAATTATAATACAATTATAAATCAAAATAAGTATAAAACTAGATAATTGAACCTCTAGCTCAAGATGGTAGTTATACCAAGCTAACGATGCTCAAAAAATCTCTCGTTGGTCACTTGGGTGCTCGAATGGTCATTTTTAAGATCTTGATTAGCTCACTTGAAAAATTGACTTTTCTAATGGAGTCTTATATTGAAAAACGAAGGCCACCACTGAATTCAAAGTACCTAAAAATTCTAGGTTAGATATACAATTTGTCAAAAGTGGGTCCCAGAGAGGGATCCGACCCGTGAAATGCAAAACGACACTATCCACGACTCTCAGAATTTGTGTCACTTTGAAGCATATCGATATTACATATTAAAACTCATTTATTGACCTTACTATATCAAAACTTGATGTCAGAATTCAATTTCAAGGTCCCAAGCCTTAAACGAGCTTTAAATCTGAGAATTACAAAAACATCTCTTAGAATTAATTTGAAAACATCCACTTTTCTAAAGTATTTAGAAAAATAACGTATTTGCTGAATATTTACAAAAGAACAATTTTTTTGAAAATATTTCAGAAAATATCATTATCACATAACTATATAAGAATTTTGAAAATATTTGAAAAATTATCAACTTTGCTAATTATTTGTAAAAATATCATTTTTGCATAAATATTTCAAAAAATAATACTTTTCTAATCTTAGCCCATGACCCAATCTCAATAATAACAGACTTTCAACCCAACACTATTTTGGTTTGCAAGAATACCATTTTTTGTTCTGAATTAGGAAATACCACATTTTTCAATTCGAAAATTATCATGATTTTAGATATCATTTTAGCGCCTACCAACCGTAATTATTCATGATTTTAACCCTTTTTACACCTCATATAATTATCTCGGATAAAATAATTACCTAATAAAATGATTATGAAAATATCACTTTTTAGAAATATTGAAAAAATTGCTAAGACTGTCCAAATCTTACTCGCAATGTGATGATGGCCGAGATAGGTTAGAAAATGACGGCGACAATGAGACGAATCTAATTGTATCATCAGCATCGTAAAACAATGTCGAGACTTGGCATCATGGCTTCGTCGTCGATCGGGGAAGATGGTGGACCAACGCTTTTGGCGATCGGAGCTATGGTGTGTCATGACGATGCTTTGAAGTTTCGTTCCTCTCTCTCTCTTGAGGATCTCTCTTAAAGAAGATGATGAATTTTAGAGATTTAAAGGTAATTTTGGAAACTATAGTGCCATGTGTCAGTTTTTGGTTAATTCAGCACTATTTCTCATAATTATACTTTGGCCTAAATTCCAAAGATTATTTCATTTATGCCCTTATTTATTTACATTTTAGTCCTTAATTTCCAAATTTTTTCACTTTAGTCCAAATGTATCTAGACCTTATTTTGTCCAGGTTCAACTCAAATACTTTAATTTAAAATATTCCAGATATTTTAATTAAATAATTCAAAAAATCAAAATTACCAAAATACCATTAACTTAAAAATTAATTTTTGACCCTTAAATAAACTAGATTTTACATTGTTTTTCTCGTAGTTTTTTATTTAATGAATCAATCTTTTTGTCCTAAAAATTAAAACTATTAACTTATTTTAGTTTATAGATTTTCTGGGAAAAAAGTTAACTTTAGAGAGTATTTGGGTTGCTTTTAATATGGCTTTTGATTTATTATCCTAACTTATCTTTTTATTTATTTTTGTAGTTTTTTAATAGTTGTGTAGGGTACAAATATAGCTCTTAACTCAAAATATGCACGGAAAGTATAAATATATCTAGAGATATAGTTTATTTTTTGGGTATGTACCAAAGATGTCCGTAGTATAGTTCTAAACCTTAACCAGATAGTTGACAAAATTCAACCAAATTAAAATAGCAAAATATATGTTGGCAACTTTCATGTTGTAACATCATTGGTTTCACGATCATGCTATAACATGCGACTAAATATTTGATCTGACTGGGTTTTTCAATATTTTCCTTGTATATGCTTTAGGTCATGATTTGTATAATTGTCAATCAAAAAAATTTGATCATGTTAATGTATAGACAAATTCAATTGTGCAAGAATGAGTAAGTGACTCTTACCAAAATTAGTTTTGAGTATATATCTATATTTTATTAAGAAAATTCTTTTAAATGAATATTTTATGTATAATATCGTTTATGGAAGTTTCCTTAACTTATTTGTACTGATTCTCATTTATTAAAGATACTCTAATTCGTACCATTAACTATCAAAAGGTTTGAGTAACTGACTGTTTTGTTTCAGGAAAGAAATATAGAAGTTTCCTTTTCTATTTCAATATGACTAGGTTGACATATCATGTTGCAACACGTTGACAGATTCAGTAAGTAATTTCCAAATCAATTTTCTAAGTTTGATAACGAACTTGGCTAATCTTACAAGTCTTCTAATCAACATTAAATGCTCTTAAATTTTGTTTTGTAGATCATACACGTGAAGACTTGCTCTCTCACTCTATTTAAAGGCTACTCATGAGTAGGTTTAGAGAAAGACAACTTATTATATTTTTCAGTTGTAAAAGAAAGGTTTTTTTTAAGCCATATTTTAGACTTAGGAGGTATTCTAGTCATTTGAGTGACAGTACTTCGGGAGAGATGCTGAAATATTTTCGGAAGAAGATTGAATTCAAAAACCTGAAGGGGTTTCAAAAGAATGAAGTCAACCTAAGACGAGTGGTACTCGCTAGACACATTGGTAAAGGAATACATTCACATTGTGACAATTAAAAGAGGGAGTTTTTTATTATATAATTCAAATTGGTGTTTGTATTCATTCAAACTTTGCTAATAGTGTTTATTCTTTGGGTGTGGCCCATTGGACATAAGTTATTAGGAGATAACTGAACTAAGTAAAAATATCTTGTGTTATTTTTATAATTTCCACATTATCACATCACGTAATTAATTGGAAATTAATTTTATTTGGTAATACTTGATAAACGGACCTAAGCATTAGTATTAGAGCGAGACACTAAAGTTTTTAGTGAGATTTTGCAGTATATTTGATCTGATTTTTTAGGTATGTCAATCCTTGTTGAAGGTGGGTCCATTTCACGCCCTTCCCTCCTTGATGACACGAACTACTCCTATTGGAAGGCACACATGAAAGCCTTCATCAAGGTTCTTGATGAAAAAGCTTGAAGATCTATTCTTAGTGATTGGAATCCTCCAACTATTATGGATGAAGAGGGGAAAATATTCTTAAACCTGAGTTAACTTGGTCATCCGATGGTGATAAACTTGCTAATTACAATTCTAAGGCTTTGCATGCTATATTAAATAGAGTAGATACTACAAGAATTAAAATGATTACTAATTATGAATCTGCAAAAAGAAGCATGAGATATTTTGCAAACACACTTTGAAGGTTCTGGTGATATAAAAAGAACATAATTAATCATATTGACCTCTAAATTTAAGGAATTGAGAATGAGAGAAGATGAAATATTATCTGAATATTATACTATGCTTTATGATATCTCTAATGAAGCTTTTACTCTTAGAAAATGTTTTTCAGATACAAAGATGGTTAGAAAATTTTTTTGATCATTGCCTGACAGGTTTCAGACAAAACTCACGACAATAAAAGAGAGAAAAATCCTTGACACCATGAAAGTGGAAGAGCTGATGGGGTCTCTTCAGACCTATGAGATGAACATTAAGTAGAGAAAAAAAGAGAAATCCATCGCACTAAAGGCTACATCTGAACTAATCAATAAGGAAGGTGAAGAAGAAAATGACGATTTTGCCTTGTTAATAAAGAACTTCAATAAATTCTTAAAGAAGATGAGCAAAAAGTCAAAACCTAACATTTCCAGTAAAGGTAAGCCCTCCTCTAAACTTGATTCTAATAAAAAGGAAGGGATTCAATGCAAAGAATATGAGAGGTATGGGCACGTGCAAACTGAGTGTGTCAATACCTTGAAGAAAAAGGCAAAGGCAATGACCTCTATATGGTGTGATGAGGAATCTGAAGGTAGTTAAGAAAAAGATGACAACCATGTAAGTAATCATGTAGCCATTAATGTTTCTTTGGTTTCAGAAAATGTTTGTTCTTTACAAAATTTTGTAGGTCATGTTGCAACAGAGTCTACAAAGAGCAGTTCTGTTGTAACATTCAGGACATAAAAAGATCATGATATTAATTCTGATAGTGATGAATCTGAACTGAATGAAGAATTAATTCGAGCATCATATGAGAATATGTATTCTCAGTGGATTAGAGTGGTTGATCAGAACAGATTGCTTAAAGGAAGTATTTTTGCCCTTATATAGTACAAGAAGAATTCAGAAAACAAAGTGCAAAAATTAGAGGCTTTACTTGCTGAAAAAGAAGCAAAGTTAAAAGAAGTCTTAGTTGAACTTGAAAGGACTCAAAATTCCTTAAAAATGTTGAATTTAGGGACTTCCAATCTAGATCATATTCTGACAATTAGAAAATCCAGTTCTAAACAAAAAGGACTCGGATTTAAAAGTGAGCACTCTAACTCTAAAACTATTTTTGTTAAGAGTTCTGTTTCTAACTCTTGTGCAAGAAAAATACTAATGTTGCAACACAAAAACCTTATGTTGCAACACATGATAAAATTGCATCACCAACACAAGTTACAGGTAATCATGCTGATGTTTCAACATACAAATATCATGTTACAACACACCACAAATCAGCAGCATTTGGTTCGACTAGTAAGTATGATAAGTTTATTCCAACTTATCACTTTTACGGTGTTAAAGGTCATTTCAGACTTCAGTGTTTTACATTGATGAATTTTTTGGAAAATAAATATTTTTCTCATATGATTCATTTCCAAAGAAAAACACCTAGGAAAAAGATAGGTCTTTTAAATAAAATAATCAAAGTTTGGATTAAAAAATCTAAATTGAATTGTTTTGAAGCTATTACTTATTTTAGAACATGTGCTACTAATGCTTGGTATTTTGATAGTGGGTGTTCTAGGCACACGACAGGTGACAAATCCATATTGGAGAATTACAAGGAAGATGCTTCTAGACTTGTCACTTTTGGTGATGGTGTGAAAGGAAGAGTTCTTTGTAGAGAAACTCTTAATTTTGAAGGATTCCCTAGATTGAAGAATATTTCACATGTTGAAGAACTTAAGGCTAACCTGATTAGCATAAGTTAGATTTGTAATCAGAATCTTCATGTTAATTTTACTTGTGATAAATATGTCGTCATGGATGAAAATAGGAACTCTATTTTAGAAGGATTGAGATCCAGTGACAATTATTATACTTTGACTAATCCATAAACCTGTAATAGTATCTGTGAATAAGATTGATTTGTGGCATGAAAAATTGGGACATTTGAATTTTAAAATATTAAAAAGAATTATCTTTATAGGTGTCGTTCGAGGATTATCAATTCTTGGTAAAAAGTCACTAGGTATATGTGGAACTTGTTAAATTGGGAAACAATTGAAGACTACACACCAAGTTGTACAACAAGTTATAACATCAAAGGTGCCGGAGCTACTTCATATGAATCTGAAAGGTTCTATTCAAGTAGAAATCATTAGAGGTAAGCCTTATGTCTTTATGTGTGTGGATGATTTTTCTAAGTACTCTTGGGTAGATTTTTTAAGAGAGAAATTAGACACGTTTGATGCTTTCAAAATATTATGTGTGAAGCTTAAGACTGTGAAAAATTACAATATTAATAAGATAGTGAGAATTCGGAGTAATCAAGATAAAAAATTCGAAAACACTATCTATACTAATTTTTGTAATGAATATGGTATTTCACATGAATTTTATACACCCAAAACACCTCAACAAACTAGTGTAGTAGAGAGGAAAAATAGGACTCTACAGGAAATGACTCGTGTTATGCTCAACAGTAAGAAGCTATCCAAAAGATTGTGGGCTACAACAATAAGCACGGCGTGTTACACCATTAATCGTTTCTATCCGTGCCCAAGTACATGCAAAATGCCCTATGAGATTTAGCGAGGTAATAAACCTAACCTAAGTTATTTTCATGTTTTTGGAAATACATGTTACATCCTAAATGATCGAGAATACTTGGGTAAGTTTGATGCTAAAAGTAATGTAGGTGTTTTTCTGGGTTACTCAAATAATAGTAGAGCTTATCGTGTTTGTAACATAAGAACTCAATCTATTATATAATCTACTAATGTTGTTGTTGATGATCTTAAAGTTTTTGTAGATTTTGGTTGTTGTTGAAATTCACAGTGATGAAATTGTTGTTAATTTTGGTTCTGTTTCATATGTTACAACATAGTCTGATGCTGCTACAGAACTAGGCAATCTAGTTACAACATTAGGATCATATGTCGTAACATCCACTAGACAGAGAGGTACTTCATCCATTGGACAGAAAGGTGCTTCATCCGTGAACTTTCAGTGGATATTCACGGTCTAATTAGGTAAGAACCATCATCAAGGGTAAAGAAAAATCATCTTTCTGATATAATTATAGGTAATCTTGATGATGTGATGGTCACAAGAAGGAGAAATATAAATCTGGTACAATATGTGTGCTTTACCTCTATAATTGAGCCTAAAAATGTTAAGGAAGCCTTGTTAGGTGAGTTTTGGGTAAAAGCAATACAAGAAGAGTTAGAACAGTTCATTAGGAATGATACGTAGACACTTGTACATAGACCTAGGAATTCTTATATGATTAGAACCAAATGGATTTATAAGAACAAATCTGATGAATTTGGTTAGTTGCTTAAGGATACACATAAGTTGAGGGCATTGATTTCAATGGAACATTGCTCCTGTTACTAGATTGGAATCTATTCGCCTACTTCTTGCCATTGCATATCTTATAGACTTTACTTTATACCAAATGGATATAAAAAGTGTATTTTTAAATAGTATTTTGAATGAGAAAGTTTATGTAGAAAAACCTAAAGATTTTGAAGATCCAAATTTGCCTAACCATGTTTTTAAACTTAGAAAGGCATTGTATAGATTGAAATAGGCACCTAGGGCATGGTACGAAAGGTTAACAAATTTTTTGATTGAAAAAGGTTATAAGAAAGGTAGAGTAGACAAAACTTTGTTCATCAAGCACTTTAATTTTGGTATTATAATTGCTCAAATATATGGTGACGACATTGTTTTTAGTTCTACATCTGAGGATAAAGTACAAGAATTTGTGAACCAGATGAAGAAGAAGTTCAAGATGAGTATGATAGATGAACTGATATTTTTTTCTAGGTTTGTAGGTTAAGTAACTTAAAGATGAGATTTTCATATCTCAATCTATGTATGCTAAAAACCTTGTGAAGAAATTCGGTTTAGAATCTGTCAAACACATAAATACTCCTATGAGTACCAATCTCAAGTTGACTATAGATGAAGATGGTCTCAATGTTGATCCAACACTCTATAAGAGCATGATAGAAAGTCTACTATACCTAACAGCTAGTCGTCCTGATATTTCCTATAGTGTTGGTGTTTGTGTTAGATATCAATCTAGACCCAAAAAGTCCCATATTCTTGTAATTAAAAGAATAATTAAATACGTTAATAGGATTATTGATCATAGAATTTGGTATTCAAAGAAAATTAATAGTCATCTTGTTGGTTATAGTGATGCAGATTAGGCAGGGAATACTGACAATAGAAAAAATACAACTAGAGGTTGTTTCCATCTATTTGTCGACTGTAGAAGCCGAATACATTGCTTCTGGAAGTTACTGCACACAGCTATTGTGAATGAAACAGATGCTAAAGGACTACTGCATTGAATTAGATAATTTAGTAGTATATTATGATAATACTAATGCTATCAATATTTCTAAAAATATAGTATAACACTCTAGGACTAAGCATATTGATATTCAGCATCATTTCATTAGAGAATTAGTTGAAAATAATGTCATTATTTTGGAGTATGTTGCAAAGAGATCCAGCTTGCAAACATATTCACTAAACCACTAGATTTTGTGCATTTTGATTTCCTGAGGAAGTCCTTGGAAATTTGTTCTATGTAAATATTTTTTTTTATTTTATGCCGAATTTTTGCCATTTGAAATTGAAATTTTGTGTGTGGAAAGCTTAAAGGAAATTTTGAAAGAGGTGAATTTTTATTAATCATAATTTAATTTTCTAATATAAAGTTCTATTATTTTATCTAATAAAAATTTTGGATTGATTGATGAAAGATGGGTTATCTTGAATTGAACTTTAAATGATGAACTTTTGTTTGTTTGATCTTAGACAAATTTTGTGAAACAGGTTTGCTAGTCAGAAAAAGCTACCTACATTGATGTGTGAAACCATCTTTGAGTAATCTAATGCTATGTATCACAAATACAATAGAGGACGATCTACTATGAGAAAAAGGCTACCTTAGTGATAGAGTGAAAGCAACTAATTGTGGGTACTTCATTTTTGTACTGTTAAAAAAAAAAAAGACAATAGCAATAAACAAAGATGTACTGCTCAAGAAATTATAACACACAATTATAGCCTAAAATATACAATGGAATTTTGTGGAGATCAACACTTTTAAGGTAAGTCAATTTTCTTTCAATCCATGACTGTTAATCAATTTAAAAGAAATCCAAAAATTTCATTTGATAAAATTGGCAAGTCTTATTTATTTTAAAATTAATTTATGATTGACATCCATTCATTTATTCCAAATTTTCATTCTAGCTTTCCATATATATATATATATATATAAATTTGATTTTGTGGAAAAATGAGGCATGTTCAAACATTGAGATATTTATAGATTTTATTTATTAAAAAAATAGACAATTTATAGAAAAACTACATGCTGATGTCATCTATTAGAATATGTTCCAAAATAAATCATAGTAGTTATTTCCCAAGATTTTTGGCTCCAATTTTTATTTGTTTCTTTTTCAAATTTTGGGTAACTAAAGGGATATACATTCAGATTGTTCTTACCCTAAAATCCCAAATCACTCTTAATCATATTCTTCTTCTTCTTCTTCTCTCTTTGTATGTGTTTTCTCTTTTCCTACAGAAACTACCAGCCGTGGTTAACTCTAGATCACGGAAGAAGAGCAAGACTGCTCTTGTTTTGAAAGGAAAGGTGAAACTATTTCCCTCCTTACCGCCGGCCAAGAAGCTAAAATCGGTGGTCTTACTGACCTCTGCAAAATCAAAGCCATCGTTACCTAAGAAAGTTACTGAACTGGAGGTTGTTCCAACACAACCCATTGAATTACAAAATCAGCCGACTCAGGGGATTCTTCTAATCCCACCATTTCGAAATTAATTGTTCAATCAACTGATGAGTCGATTCTAGAAAAAGGAGACGAAGGTAAGACTCCTAAATCGAGTCTTCATAATCAAGAATTAATAGATGTGCCTGCTGCAACATCGCTTCCATAACATGTTCTTGAAGAAGAGGCTGTTGCAACATCAAAAGTCTCTAAATAACAGACTTTTGTTACAACAAAAGGGAATATTGAACAAGCAAATACACTTGTTGCAATACACGTCTCTTCATTGGAAGGGATTCCATCTCAACCAATTGTTGCAACACCTATTGCGACACAACCAAAGAAGGCACCTAGTGTTTCTGATGTTCAAACGCAATAACCACCTACTGTGATTTTACCTGTTATTGATCAGACTCAACCTGATGTTCTGACATAAGTTGCCACTTCGTTGGCTACTCATACTGCACCATCCTCTAAGAGGTCTGCTGGCTAATCTTCCAAACAAGCCATGTAGAAACCTAAGAAGGCTGCTACAGTTGAAAAGGCGAAGGGTGTTTCTATCTCTACAACACCTATATCAGGTTATACTACTCATAATGCCTTTACTCTATGGTACTACACCAAAGAAATTGTTACATCATTGAATGTCTATGGTCAATGTCAGTTTATTCCTGTAAGAAACATCAATTCTAAGACTTTTTTAAGTATTGGTATGTTAAAAGCTATTGAAGATCAAGGATGGGGTAACACTGTGTCTAAGAACAAGGGTTTTGTGTCTCTGGTTATTCAAGAATTCTATGCTAATATGACTAATGGATTTGATGAACTTGGTTCCATTACCTTTCACAAAATCTTTGTTAGAAACTATATGTATGATTTCTCACCACAAATAATTTCTGATTTTCTAAGTTTCCTTTAAGACCTCATGATGAGTTTGAAAAAGTTTTTGATGAAGATATAGTGGCTATTGAGTTGCTTGGGAAAAAGAAGAAGTGACCTAAGGAGGATATTCTTCAAGTCACTAATCTAACCTTGAAGTACAGAGGACTTCATCGGATTGCTATGCACAATTGGAGACCTACCATACACTATCTAACTATTCATATTGATATTGCTAGCTTTCTGTATAATGTTGGAATAGATGTACTAGTGAACTTGAGACAACTGATTTTTGAGCAAATTTGTGAACTTCGCAATCTTAAACATCCCAAGAAGAGGCTGATCTTTCCATCACTTATGGAATTCTGTCGCAGCAAAAGCCTCTCATGTATAACTCTGAGTTCCTTACTGCCACTCCATCCAACATTGTGTTCAAGCTTAAGATGAAAGATTCAGTTGAGGGGTAACTTGAAGTTATTGCAAATGTTGGTACACAAGGTCCTACTACTGTTGCTACCATTACAAAGAAGTTGGATATGGACATAGAGGATGTTTGATCTCCATGTGTTTCTTTTTCTTTTTTAGTTTCTCATTTTCTTTGTTTGTATAAGTTTGATACAATTTGAGTGTGTTTAATTTTCTGTAGGACTAGTTTATTTCATATTTTGTTGAAATATATTATATTTTCTCTGTGATCTGATGTTTGAACATATTTTGGTTTTATTAGTTATTTTGTGATTGACAGTTTTTATCACTTGTTTTCTTTGCCTTTGGCTCTTTTGTTCAAAAAGAGAGAAAGCATATGGATTTGGATTTTGGCTACATGCTGACCTTGTTTTGTAGGAGTATCAAATATTTGTCTAAAAGATGCCAAAGGGAGAGATTGAAAGAGCAAAAAATCTGTTTGCATCCTTCATGTTACAACATGACTGGTTTTACGGTTATGTTACAATATGCGACTAAATATTTGATTTGATTAGGTTTTTCAATATTTTCCTTTTATATGCATTAGGTCACGATTTGTATAGTTGTCAATCAGAAAAATCTGATCATGTTAATGCATAGATAGATTCAATTGTGTAGAAATGGGTAAGTGACTCTTATCAAAATAAGTTTTGAGTATATGTCTATATTTTGTTAAAAAAATTCCTTTAAATGAATATTTTATGTGTAATATTGTTTATGGAAGTTTTCTTAACTCATTTATGCTGATTCTCATTGATTAAAAATACTATAATTCGTACCATTAGCTGTCAAAAAGTTTGAGTAACTGACTGTTTTGTTTTAGGAAAGAAATCTGGAATTTTTTTTTTCTATTCCAATATGATTGGGTTGACATATCATGTTGCAACACATTGACAGAATCAACAATTAATTTCCAGATCGGTTTTTTAAGTTTGGTAACGAACTTGGCTGATCTTGCAAGTCTTCTAATTAATATTAAATGCTCTTAAATGTTATTTTGTATATCATATACGTGAAGGCTTGCTCTCTCACTCTATTTAAAGGCCACTCAATAGTAGCTTTAGAGAAAAACCACTTATTGTATTTTTTGGTTGTAAAAGAAAGATTTTCCTTTTAGCCATATTTTAGATTTAGGAGGTATCCTAGTTATTTGAGTGACACTACTTCAGAAGAGGTGCTGATTGTCTTCAGGAGAAGATCAACTTCAAAAGCTTGAAGGGATTTCAGAAGAATAAAGTCAACCTAAGATGAATGATACTCACTAGACATGTTGGTAAAGGAATACATCTATATTGCAACAATCAAAAGAGGGAGTCTTTTATTGTATAAGTAAAATTAGTATTTGTATTCATTTAAACTTTGCTAATAGTATTTATTCTTTGGGCATGGCCCCTTAGACATAGGTTATTGGGAGATAACTGAACCAAGTAAAAATATCTTGTGTTATTTTTACAATTTCCGTATTACCACCTCACGTAATTAATTGAAAATTAATTTTATTTGGTAATGCCTGATAAATGGACCTAATACAAATCAATATTCAAACTTATACTAGTTAGCACACAAAACCTCAACGCTAACTAATTATTTAAAAAAATTCAATCAGCTAATAGACAAACCTCAATCATTTGGGAAAAATTAAGAGCTTATTTGGAACTTCATAATAAAAACTGCCGCAAATGAAAAAATTGACAAAAACTACTAAAGGTAAAAACTTACCATCTGAAGCATAGAGCTTTATCGAAACACACATCAATGGTGATCTGCATAAATTCCCTCGATTTTGCCAAGATCCCAATGTGCATTTTTCCTTTAAGAAATTTCTTCAGTTTTTTATGGTTATCTGCTTTGTAATCAAAATTTTCTTGAAGGGGATTGTACTATGCTCTTATTATTAATGAAATTTTTTCCCTTTAAAAAAAACTTACCCTCTAAAATTACTACTTACCCTAATTTCCCCTAGCTTATTACCATTATGATTGATTAATAATTAATGTTAGGAAAATTAATAAGATGCTATGAATCGTTATCCAAAACATATCATGTTGAAAAATAGTCTGAAAGGTTATTTTGGAAGGAATAAAATTCATATTTTTTGTTTATTTCATTAACTAATGAAGCACATGAAATTTCAAAAAGAGTAGTTATAATAGATATTCTCTATTTTACACCTCATTTTAGTAATTTTCAGTTTTTTTTTTCTCTTTTCATAGGTAAATAGCTAAATATATGAGTTTCTATACTTAGTATATCAATTTCTATATTATTTTGAATTCATACACATGGCAATTTTTGAACTTATATCAACTGATAATACCGATAATCTAGTTATATAAAAAAGGGGGGGACATATATAGTAATGTAGTGGCAAAACCAGTTATTTTGCTAAAATCATAGGTATTAAACCCTACAATTACTAGGAGAGAGTACAAAATAAAGACCCCTTTTAAAGAATATTTACATAAATACCAATTATTTGCTTTTAATAGATTCATACTTGTTTTTATATCCACTTCACATGTATTTTATACATGAAATATATATTGTGGTATATATTTTGTATAAAAATTATACCTAAAAATTGATATATATTTTATAATTTAATACCATAGGTATACCTATTTACACGTAAATGCATACCTGAAAAATGTGTATAAAACTATTAAAATATAAAATAGGTATTTGTGAGATATAAGGCAAAATAACGGGTACCAAGCCTAAATTTCACTAATCTAGGCCTGCTATCAAAGAATCAAACCCAATAAGACTTGACTTATTATTAATAAGAATGAGGTCTATACCAGATTAGTTAAACCCAATGGGCCACTAAATTGTAGTGTTGTACGGACTAGGATGTGAGAAAATTGTGGTTTATGTCCATCTTTTTAAATCTGACTTAGTTGATGTCCATTCCTTTTAATTTATAGTAAAATGTCCAGTCGTTTAAAAAGTACAAAAACTATTAGATAATTAATATTATTGTTTTCCGATTTTACCCTTCATTAAAATTTTGAATTTTTTCCGTTTGAGTTTTTCGAATCTTTCATGATTCTCTCTCTCTCTCTCCCCCTCTCTCCCTCTCTCCCTCTCTCTCTCTCTCATTCTCTCTCTTGTTCTCGTTCTTCTTTCTCTTTATCTCGTTGTCGTTCTTCTTTCTCTTTATCTCGTTCTCGTTCTCGTTCTTCTCTCTCTCTCTCTCGCATTCTTTTCTCTCGAATCTCCAGTGAAGAGGTGTTGTTTTCTAGCGTTGTTTTTGTTCCCCTTCATTATCTCTGGTGTTAGGCTTATCTTCACCTTCCAGGTGGTTTTCTGGTTCTGCTTCTTCTTCTCCAGCAATTTGTTCGATTTCTTCCTTCGTATTGGTCGAGTTCGACTTTGGATTTGATCTTGTTAGGTATGCATTGTTTTCTTGATTTTGATTTCCTTTTTTGTTTTTGTTTTTGGGCTCATATTTATCTTCTAAGAGGTTTTCTGGTTCTACTTCTTCTCCGGCAATTTGGTTGATTTCTTCCTTTACATTGATCGAGTTCGACTTTGGATGTCATCTTGTTAGGTATGCATTATATTGGGTATGTTTTTGGAGATTTTCATTTGTGCTTCTAATTCGTGTTACAATTATTGTTAATTTAAGTCTAACCTTATTTTTCTTTTTGATGGCTATTTTTTTTGTGATTATACTATATAATTAGTAATGGTTCATTTCTTTTTTGTCGTGGTATGTATTATTATGGTAGTGGTATATTTATTTATTTTTGGTGGTATATGCTATTGTTGTTCTATTGTTTTGAGTGTTAAAAATATTTAGCATTCTTGTTTGGTTCATAATATTTTGGTCTTTGTATATGTATTTTTTATTGTGGTATATAGTATTTCTTTTATATAGTTATTGTTGGTTACCATGTCAATTATTTTACTGTTTAGTTTATAGATCTTTGGTCTTGGTATATAAGCGTTTTGTCATGGTATACAAGGTTACGCACCAAATTCAGATTCATTACATTGAGATATTTGATTTTATTATTTTCTTTCTATGTGCTCTTACATAATGAATTTTTGGTCATGATACATGAAGCTATATGCTAGATTCATTACTTTAAGTATAGGTTACTGTTCTTTTATTTCTAGCTCTTGTTCTTACAGTTTGATGGCTATATTTTTTGGAATTATACTATGTAATTAGTAATGGTTCATTACTTTTTTGTCGTGATATGTATTATTATTGTATTGGCATATTTACTTTTTCTCATGGTATATATTAATGCTGTTCTATTGTTTTGGTTGTTAAAGATATTTAAAATTCTTGTTTTGTTCATAATATTTTGATCTTTGTACAAGCGCTTTATGTTGTTGTATATAATATATATTTTATGTGGCTATTGTTAATTACTATGTCAATTATTTTGCTATTTGGTAGTGGTTTATAAAAATTTTGTCATGGTATATGAGGTTATGTATCAAATTCAAATTCATTACATTGAGATATTGGATTTTTTATTATCTTTCTATGTGTTCTTAAACAATGAAGTTTTTGTCATGGAATATGGAGCTATATATCAGGTTTATTACTTTAAGTATAGGATACTGTTATTTTGTTTCTAGCTCTTGTTCTTACACTTTGAGGTTTACTAATTTTTAGTCTTGGTATATAGAATTTTTGTCATTGTATATAAGGTTATATATCAAGTTCCTTAACTTAGATATGCGATATTTTGTTATTTTGTTTCTACCTTTTCTCATTTTTAATTACATAAATTTTTGTACATATTCTTACTTATGCTATGTAGAGAATCATGTACTATTTCTTTGTTTTTCGGGAGTGTTATTACTATTGAATTTTTGTTAATTATTTGTTTCGTTTTTATAAGGATGGCAGTGATATCTATTATTATTCATTAGGATGGTCATTGGGACGAGAATAAGAAGTACCTTGATTTTAGATTCACTTGTGTTGGTGTTAGCTAGAATAAATTTCCAGAAAATATTTTCATAAAATCATTTTTAAGAACACTATAGTTTTGTAAAATCAAGAAACACAACGGAATTGGTTGTTTAAAATATTTTCTTTTACAAAACATTTTGGATCGTGATCTAACGTAAATGAACTCTTGATCTAGACAAGAACAATATCCGGATTCGCTCCACAACCTTCTTGTCTTCCCGTCTATTCTCGAAAGCCGTTTGATTGATCCAGTGGGTGGTCACTTTCTTGATTCCCAACAAGTAGATCCGCAGATGAACAAGAAGATAATCTTCTCGAACCGATTTCTCCGGGATGGCCAAAACACCAAGGATAGTGAATCTCTAGTGGTGGCCGATTTTCTCTGCTCTCTCTCTCTCTGTATTTTTCGTGTGACACTCTCTTCTTAATAGGGTGTTTCACGTGTAGTACTTATATATAGTTGCTAGAAAACTTTTTTCTTAACTATAGAGAGATTAGTAAACCCTAATGGGCTTATTGGGCTTGTTGAGCTCAACTAATCATCAAATAACTATTGGGCTTTAATTTGAGCTAGATAGGGGACCAGACGGATCCATAAAGCCCAAGCTCCAACGAACCATATACCTACTATCATAATTAACTCTTAATTATGATTGGGCCTTGTCTATTAATATTGGGGTACACCACTATAGTCCTAATATTGAACTCTTGGACTAAATGTAATTTATTTTCTGTGAAGCTTATTAACAATTAATTAGCTTGATCCATTTAGCATATACTATACTCGTAGACATACCCCCAATGCAATGCCATACTAGTAGGGTGAAATTACCGTATTACCCTTCTAGTACATATTTACCTTTGAGTTGCCATTTTTCATTTAATGGATAATAGTTAACTATGGTATTTATATCTGCTTATACCAACACAGTCAAATTCACATAGTGAATACCGAGGCCTTGGTTTATATTGTCCAAGTACTTGAAAAAACTCAAAGTGACATCATATGTATGGTGTCCATAATGAAAAACATTCTACACATTTCATATACCTTATCTTCCAAGATACCGGAGTTCGAATCATAAATCGGAACTAGTCCTTTAGGAGCTCAAAAAGATAAAACACATGAAAGTAAGTTCGTTAATCACTAGAATTAAAATCTTTTACAATAATGCTAGATTAGTAAAATTAGAAATTGAGTTACGATACTTAACCTCAAATTCTAATTCACTAGGTCTTGTTCGATACTGTTATAACTTTCTTATAACACACTAGTGTTTCTATCCGAAAACTCATTTCGATAATTAGAGAATTCATTAATTAAATAAACAACACTACATTCTATGGCATAGTAAAGTATCCTATATTCAATATGCAGAATGTGAACAATTTAATTTAGACATAATGAAAGGAAGAATATAATGTCTCCCACATATGAACTCATCATACGAATAATTCTTTATTGCTCATTTTTATGTCTTGGAATCTTTTAGATGTTTGCATAAGATAAACATAAATATCACATGTATATCAATGGGACATAAATGAAATAAAAATTCATAACATGGAATTTATTACTAACAAATAGATACTAAATAATCCAATAGTTATTGTTTATAACGTCTAAATAATAAACTACTTTATAGGATGTTATTCCAACAATCTCTCACTTGGTCTTTAAAGCAGATGTGACATATCACATAGTCCCATTCCTTCTAGGTGGTCCTCAAATATTTTGATAGCTAAAGATTTAGTAAAAGGATCAGCAAGGTTCTCTGCAGACGCTATCTTACTCACTATCATGTCTCCTCTTTGAACAATTTCTCTGAGTACATGATATTTCCTCTCTATATGTTTTCCCTTCTTGTGGCTTCTGAGCTCTCTGGAGTAAGAAACTACTCCATTGTTATCACAGTAAAGTGTCATAAGTTGTTGTGCTCCAAGTACTACCTCAAGATCTAAAAGGAAATTACGAAGCTAGACTGCCTCTTTAGCTACTTCAGAAGCAGTCACATATTCGGTCTCCATGGTTGAATCCGCAATACAAGATTGCTTGATACTCCTCCATATAATGGCTCCACCACCAAGGGTAAAGATTGAACCAGAGGTTGATCTTCTAGAGTCTTTATCAGATTGAAAATCCGAATCAGTATATCCAACGTGTGTTAGATCTTCTCCATAATATACAAGTATATGATTTCTAGTTCTCCGAAGATACTTTAGAATATGCTTGACTGCACCCCAATGTTCAGGTCCTAGATTGGATTGGTAACGACTTACACTCCCAATAGCATAACAAATATCTAGTCTTATGCAAAGCATGGTAAACATGAGACTTCCCACTATCAAAGCATAAAGAATATTTCTCATCTATTCCTTCTCTTTTTCTGTCTTAAGAGAATTCTCATTAGATAGAGTAATTCTTTTATGAAAAAGTGTTAATCCTTTCTTAGAATTATGCATTGCAAACCTTACCAGTATTTTGTCTACATATAAAGCTTGCGATAAAGCTATGCATTTGTTCTTTCTGTCTCGTAGAATCTGTATTCCTAGAACATAGCAAGCTTCACCTAAGTCCTTCATATCAAATTATTATGCTAACTAGAATTTCACTGATGATAATGATCCAATATCATTCCCAATGATTAGAATATCATCAATATACAGCACCAGAAAATCACTTTGTTATCCTGAATTCTTTTATAGACACAAGGTTCATCTATGTTTCGTTCAAAACCATAAGACTTAATTGCTTCATCAAATCTTATGTTCCATGATCTAGATGCTTGCTTGAGTCCATAAATAGATCAATTAAGTTCATAAACTTTTCTTTCCTGACCCTTTTCAACGAATCCCTTTGGTTGTTTCATATAGATACGTTCATCAAGATTGCCATTCAAGAATGTAGTCTTGACGTCCATTTGCCATATCTCATAATCAAGAGATGCAACGATGGATAAGAGTGTGCGAATAAACTTGATCATAGCTATAGGAGAGAAGGTTTCTTCATAATTGATACCTTTTTTTGTGTATAACCCTTTGCAACTAACCTTGCCTTGAAAGTCTCTACTTTCCCGTCTATTCATCTTTTTCTCTTATAAACCCACTTACAACCAATGGATTTTATCCCTTCAGGTAGATCTATAGGTTCCTAGACTTTATTAGAGTACATGGACTCTATTTCAGATTCCATTGCCTTTGCCAGAGATCTTTATCAACATCATCTATTACCTCATTTTAGGTGTAAGGATCGGATTCTTGGTCACAAGACTCTCCTATTTCCAAGTATCTTTCAAGTTGTTTCACAACTCTTCCACTACGACGAGGGTCCGATGTTTGTTGAGTTTCAAGTGATTTATCTTTTCTATGTACTTTCTTTATCTTATCTTCTATAGATAGGCTGATAACATCATTAGTTAATTCTTCTAGAATTAACTCACTTTTAGGCTTGAAATCTTTCATATAATCTTCTTCCAAGAAAGTAGCATTTTTAATCATAAATACTTTCTTTTCTTCAGTACTATAGAAATAATACCCTCTAGTTCCTTTTAGGTAACTTACAAATAGACACAATTCAGATCGTGATTCCAACTTAGTCGTTTTCTCTTTCAACATGTATACTGGACAACCCCAAATATGGATATGACGCAAACTAGGTTTATATCCTTTCCATAGTTTAAATAGAGTCTTAGGTACTGACTTAGAAGGAACTCTATTAAGCAGGTTGCATAGCAATTTCTAAGGCATAACCCCAAAAAGATGCGAGTAATTGTGAATAACTGAGCATCAACCTAACCATATCCAAAAGTGTCCTATTTTTTCTTTCAGCAACACCATTTAGTTGAGGCATACCAGGTGCTGTGAGTTGGGATAGGATCCCATTGTCTGTGAGAAATTCAAAGAATTCTCTAGAGAGGTATTCACCATCTCGATAAGATCGAAGGGTCTTTATGTTCTTTCCTAACTATTTTTCAGTTTCCGCTTTGAATTCTTTGAACTTTTCAAAAGAATCCGATTTACGTTGTATTAGGTAAACATAACCAAATCTAGAATAATCATCCGTAAACGTAATAAATTATTTAAATCCTCCTTGTGCTTGAATATTCAAGGGCCCATAGACATCAGTGTGTACTAACTTAAGACATTCTTGAACTCTAAGACTTTTTCCAGTAAATGGTCTTTTAGTCATTTTACCTTCCAGACAGGATTCACAAGTTGGTAATGGTTTGACCTCTAACAAACTTAGAGTTCCATCATTGACTAACCTTTGAATTCTGTTTAGGTTAATATGACTGAGTCTCAAATGCTAGAGATAAGTTTCTTCATTAGTACTCACTTTCATGCCAGAGATAAGTTTCATCATTAGTACTCATTATTCCCATGAGTACCAGTGCAAATAAGACTTTTATTCTTTCTAATAGAAACTTTATTGTCAAAATGAACAGAATAACCTTGTCTCATTAAACAGGAAATAGAAATCAAATTTCGTTTAATCACCAGAATATAATAACAATTCTTTATTTCAAAAAACCTAAAATCATCGAAATTCAAAATAACATCTTCCATTGCACGAGCTTCAATTATTAAGCCATCTCCCAATCGCAATGTGAACTCTTCACTAGCAAACTTCCTAGTTACTTTGAACCCCTACTAAGTATTACAAACATGGTCAGTAGCTCCCGAATCTACGATCCAAGAATTGATAGAATTAACCACATGACAAGCCTCAATAAATAACAAATTGTCATTACCTTATTTGTCCTTGCCGTTGTCCTTCTCTTTTTTAAGGGCTAGGTACGTTTTGCAGTTCCTCTTCCAATGTCCATCCTCATCGCAGTGGAAATATTTTCCTTTTGATTTGATATCCTTCTTAGTCTTCTCTTTCTTTGGAGCCAGAGAAGCAGGAGTCTTTTTCTTCCCCTTAACTTTGCCTTTCGACTTAGGTTTGGAAGGACTAGCTTGAGCTACATTAGCCTTAGTTGACCCTGACTTATTCTTCTTAAGAATATTCTCAATAATTTGTAGACCTTTCATTAGGTCAATAAGAGTATAATCCTTCCGGTGAATCTCATGATCAATCTTAAATTGATTGAAAGTGTCTGACAATGTGTTCAAAATCATGTCAATTTGGGTGTCACAATTAATTTCAGCTCTAAGGATTTTTAGTTCATTGAGGTATGCAATGACTTTCATCATATGTTCCCGAATTAGAGTACCCTTCTTTTGACAAAGATTCATAAATGCACTTGTAGCCTCATTTCTAGCTTGACGACTGAGACTAGCGAACATTTCATCAATACTCAGCATAATGTCAATAGCAGTATCCATCCCACGATGTTGTTGCTGCAATATATTACTCATTGAGCCAATTATATTGCACTTAGCCATCTCATCAGATTACTTCCACTTATCATATAAGTTTCTTTCATCGTTGGCGGATTCCTCAATGAACAACAAATTGTCATTACCTTGTTTGTCCTTGTCGTTGTCCTTTTCCCTTTTAAGGGCTAGGTAAGTTTTGCAGTTCCTCTTCCAATGTCCAACCTCACTGCAGTGGAAACATTTTTCCTTTGGTTTGGCATCCTTCTTGGTCTTCTTTTTCTTTGGAACCAGAGAAGCAAGAGTCTTTTTCTTCCACTTACCTTTGCTTTCCACTTAGGTTTGGAAGAACTAGCTTGAGTTACATTAACCTCTGCTAACCCCGGCTTATTCTTCTTAAGAATATTCTCTGTTATTTGTAGATCTTTCATTAGGCCAGTAAGAGTATAATCCTTCCGACGAATTTCATGATCAATCTTAAATTGATTGAAGGTGTCTAACAATGTGTTCAGAACCATGTCAATTTAGGTGTCACAATCAATTTCAGCTCCAAGGATTTCCAGTTCGTTAAGGTATGCGATGACTTTCATCATATGTTCCCGAACTGGAGTACCATTCTTTTGACGAAGATTCATAAATGCACTTGTAGTCTCATTTCCAGCTTGACGATCGAGACTGGCGAACATTTCGTCAACACTCAGCCTAATGTCAATAGCAGTATCCATCCCACAATGTTGTTGTTGTAATATATTACTCATTGAGCCAAGTATATAGTACTTAGCCATCTCATCAGATTGCTTCTACTTATCATATACGTTTCTTTCATCGTTGGTGGATTCCTCAGTTGGCTGAGCAGGACATGGAGTGGTGAGAACCCATTTATGTTTATCAGCTGTAAGCACTATGTCTAGGTTACATTTTCAGTCTACATAGTTTTCACCGTCTAGCTTATTTTGTGTGAGTAAAGTGGATAAGGGATTAAGTGCCATATCTACTGAAAAATAAATAAATATTCCACGTATAAGCAAACATCATTTATTATGTTTTGAATAATTAACATAAAGTATTTAAGCATACAATATGCAAGTGAAGTATCCCTAAGACTATCTCTTATATTCATGGTAATTTAACCTACCACTGATTACAAGCCTCCCACGGGAAGTCATGCAATCAGCAAGTCAAACTGAAACAATTTCAATTAGTAAATAGACAGATAACTCTTATCCCATATTTCTAACTACCATTCTCTTTGGTCCTCTAATCGATTAATAAGAACTCCTACGGGAGGATATTAATGTTTTGAGTTGAGTATTTAACCATTGTTTCGGTAACTAAGCTTTCTATATAAGATCGTCTTCTACGGGCGATCAGTCTCATATAGTCAACCTAGTACCTTATCCTTAGAAGCTCATTTCGAGTATTACCCGGATGAAAAACCTTCCTACGGGAGCTCAGCAAGATTCTGAGGCAAAGCTCATCCTAATACATAATGAACCAACAATGGAGACCATAGATATCACATACCTTCTCTCACTCAATATTTTATAATAAGGGATTTATAGATTTTACCCAATTATCTATCTAATTTACTAACCTAAAATTAATTATATAAGCATGTTCATATTTGCATGAGTAGCTCTAATTTTCTATATGGCATGTTACTAACGATCATGTAATAATACTTAATTATTAGGCATGCATACAACTTTGTCCTAATAATACCAAAGTAGTAAGCAGATAAACAATTAATTGTTAATGATTTATTAATTTCCGGTGATTTAAAATTATTCAACATTTAAATAACTCTAATTGATAAGATGATGTTAAATATTTAAATATGGAAGATAATATTTGAATTTAAATTAGAAAAGATTTTCACAAAATCTAATTAATTTAATTTAACTAAATAAATCTCCTTAAATACCTCAAATTTAAATTTCAACTTTTGAAATCTTAATTTGAATCTAACTTCCTTAAATATCTCCCATTATCTTATCTTATCAGATTTGAATTTAAAATTCAAATCAATATATAATCTCATTAAAAATCTACCAACCATAAATTCAAATTTGAAGACTTGAAAAGATATTCTAATTTAAATTTAAATTTCAAATTTTCAAAAAATTCAAAATTTAAAAAATAGAAGATTTTACAAATAAAGTCTCTTACAATATCTCTAATTTAGATTTAAACAAATTTAAAATTCAAAAATAGATTACCGACTATTATATAATCAGTTTTTAAAAATATCTATTCAAATTTGAATTTAAAAGATATTATCTCATAATATTTAATTTTAAAAAATTTTCATTTAAAAATATCTCTAATTATTCAAATAATAATTAAGATATTATAGATATCAATCATATCCACAATTCAAATTAAAATATTCTTTTAATTTAAATTTTGAAAATTCAAATTTAATAAGAATTTTAAAATTTTGAATTTAAAATTTAATCTATCAGTTTTCATAAAATCTATGGATAAATTAAATTAATTTTAAAATGAAAATAATTAAAATTATGGCTAGAAGTACGAAACGTGTCAAGACAAGCCGACGGACAGGACGAGAAGCCGGTATGCGGCCATGCTTGGGACAACTACCAGGTGCCAATGGGCTCGCATAATGCTACACGGCCTCACTCTGGACAACTCCCGAGCGACAACGGGCTCGCGTAATTCTCGCACGTCAAATGTACGAGGCGGCACCCTAAGCGACGAAAGCACGGGAGGCCACCCGCACGGCCAGCAGGGCTGTGCGCGTGTGCCATGCACTGGTTGGCCGCCTACAGGTCATGTGCGGATCGCATCTGCGCGGCCAGCAGGGCTGTGCCAGCGCGCCATGCGTTGGTTGGCCGCCTGCAGGTCACGCGCGGATTGCATCCGCGCGGCCAGCAGCGCCTCACCAACGCGGCCATGCGTGGGGTCGTGCCTGCGCAGGTCACGCGCATGTCACACCCACGGGGCTCACGCGGATAGTGTGCACAGCTCCTAGTCGTGTACCGCTCCGTCATTTTGTTTGTTTTTTTTTTAATTGAAAAAAAAAACAGTTTTCATAAAACTCCAAAAACAATTAAAGATCAAAAAATTTCCATGCATAGTTTTATCGAGAACATAAAACATGAACACATAGAAATTGAGAAGATGCCAAAAAACAAAAAACAAAATAAACATAATTATTTCCTCATAGCAACATCTAATCAAATAATCATTCAAACTCATTGAATCTACTAACCATCATACAAACTAGAGTATACTCATAATATGAACAAGACCAAACATAAACAAAAACTTTCCAAAAATCAAACACATCAATCAACAAGAGAATAGACCGAAGTAACATATGCTAGATCAACAATAAAACCATGCTCTGGTACCAATTGCTGGTGTTAGCTGGAAAATATTTTCATAAAATCATTTTCAAGAACACTATAGTTTTGTAAAATCAAGAAACTTAGTGGAATCGATCGTTTAAAATATTTCCTTTTACAAAACATTTCGGATCGTGATCTAACATAAATTAACTCTTGATCTAGACATGAACAATACCCGGATTCACTCCACAACCTTTTTGTCTTCTCGTCTATTCTCGAAAGTTGTTTGATTGATCCAGTAGGTGGTCACCTTCTTGATTCCCAACAAAGAGATCCGCATATGAACAAGAAGACAATCTTCTCAAATCGAATTCTCTGGGATGGCCGAAACACCAAGGACAGTGAATCCCTAGTGGTGGCCGATTTTCTCTGCTCTCTCTTTCTCTATTTTTCATGTAACACTCTCTTCTCAATGGAGTGTTTCACGTGTAGCACTTATATATGGTT
Organism: Parasponia andersonii; assembly: GCA_002914805.1. Classification (NCBI taxonomy): domain Eukaryota; kingdom Viridiplantae; phylum Streptophyta; class Magnoliopsida; order Rosales; family Cannabaceae; genus Trema; species Trema andersonii. The sequence goes on along the minus strand of JXTB01000213.1, from coordinate 623,389 downwards.
GCTAGAGAACTTTTCTCTTAACTATAGAGAGATTAGTAAACCCTAATGGGCTTATTAGGTTTGTTGAGCTCAACTAATCATCAAATAACTATTGGGCTTTAATTTGAGCTAGACAGGGGACTCTACGGATCCATAAAGCCCAAGCTCTAATGAACCATATACCTATTATCATAATTAACTCTTAATTATGATTGAGCCTTGTCCATTAATATTGGGGCATACCACTATAGGCCCAATATTGAACTCTTAGACTAAATGTCATTTATTTTTTGTGAAGCTTATTAACAATTAATTAGCTTGATCCATTTAGCATATACTATACCTGTAGATATACCCCCAATACAATGTCATACTAGTGGGGTGAAATTATTGTATTACCCTTCTAGTACATATTTACCTTTGAATTGTCATTTTTCATCTAATGGATAATAGTTGATTATGGTATTTGTATCTGCTTATACCAACACAATCAAATTCACATAGTGAATACCAGGGCCCTGGTTTATATTATCCAAGTACTTGAAAAAACTCAAAGTGACATTATATGCATAGTGTTCATTATGAAAAATGTTCTACAGATTTCATATACTTTATCTTCCAAGATACCGGAGTTCGAACCAAAAATCAGAACTAGCTCTTTAGTAACTCAAAAAGATTAAACACATGAAAGTAAGTTCGGTAATCACTAGGATTAAGGTCTTTTACAATAGTGCTAGATTAGTAAAATTAGAAATTGAGTTATGACACTTAACCTCAAATTCTAATTCACTAGGTCATTTTTGATGCTGTTATAACTTTCTTATAACACACTAGTATTTCTATCCGAAGACTTACTTCGATAATTAGAGATTTCATTAATTAAATAGACAATACTACATTTTATGGCATAGTAAAGTATCCTATATTCAATATGTAGAATGCGAACAATTTGATTTAGACATAATGAAATAAAGAATATAATATCTCCCATATATGAACTTATCATACGAATAATTCTTTATTACTCATTTTCATGTCTTGGAATCTTTTAGATGTTTGCATAAGATAAACATGCATATCACATGTATATCAATGGGACATAAATGAAATAGAAATTCATAACATAGAATTTATTAATAACAAATAGATACTAAATAATCCAATAATTATTGTTTATAACGTCTAAATAATAAACTGCTTTATAGGACATTATTCCAACAACTTGTTCTTTGTTTAAAGAAGGGACAACGTATTTAGAGTGTGTTGAATTTCTATTCAAAGAGCCTTATTTAGGTCTTGATAGATTGAGACATATGATTCATTTGTTTGTTGACATGGATTATAATGGTTCGAGGAATAACCTTTTGGAGATTAAGAGCGATAGTGGATTGGCTTGGTTTTTTTATATAGCAAAGGATAATAATATTATGAAGTACCCAGTCATCATTACCTATGATGAGGTTCCTTTAGAAGATATAAACATGAGCATACTTAGTTTTTGTCCTATTGATTCATCTTCGTTAGGGAGGGATTCATCTGTTGATGAGCATAGTTTATCATTTTTAGGTGGGGATTCATGTGTAGTTGAGGCTGGTTCATCTTCTTTAGGGAGTGGAACATGTGTTTTTGATGTTGGTTCATCTTATAAATGTAGTGGTTCAACAAGGATATTTAAGATTGGTTCATCTTCCCACAAAGCAGGAAGTTCTATTGTTTCTTCCATTTTGACTCCCACTTTTAGCAACTTTCCTAATTTTGATGATGTGGAAGGTTAGTTAGTGAACCCAAACAACTTAGATGAGCTGAAGGAAAAATATATGTTTACTAATAAGAAGATGTTGCAAAAGGCCTTGAGTTTATTTGCAATAAAGAAGAATTTTGAGTATAAAACAGTAAAGTCTATCCCGAATAGGCTTTCGATTGCATGTGTTAGTTTAAGTTGTTCATGGTCTCTTCGTACTTCTAGGTATAGATAAGGTGGCTTATGGATCATTCATAAGTATGTTAGTGAGCATACTTACTCATTAGATATTGTTATCCATAATTATAGGCAGGTGACTAGCGAACTTGTTTGTGAGTGTATTTTGAACAAAATTAAGGAAGATAAGAATAGGTGAGTGATTCGCCAAGATATTATTGATTACATGTGTATGGAGTATCATGTAAACATTAGCTATTTTAAAGCTTAGACTGCTCAGGAACTTGCTTATACTGCTGTTGATGGTCATCTGGAGGACTCTTATTGTTTGATTCCATCATACCTGGCAGCTTTAAAGAGTTCGAACCCAGGTATACTTGTTTTTCTATTTTGATTTTTTTGGTATATATTTTTTCATGTTTGTTACATGATCTTTATAACTTGGTACATGTATATATATACCAACTAAATCAATATGTATTCTGATTTTTGGTTGTATATGATTTTGCGTCTTTGGTACATGAATGTTATAAGTGGGTACATATGTATACGTACCAACTGAATCTGTGTTCTGATTTTTGGTTGTATATGGGTTTTCGTATTTGATACATAGATATTATAACTCGGTACATGTATATATGTACCTATTAAACCAGCATTTTTTTTAATAATTACAGGTTCATATATTGATTATGAAGTTAATAAAGATGGAAATTTCTTATACCTTTTTATGGTGTTTAGAGTTTTCTTTAAAGGTTGGTGTTAGGCCGGTTATATCGGTTGATACGACCTTTTTGACATCGCATTTTCGTGGTGTACTATTTATTACATCTACGAAGGATGTTGATAATCATATTTTCCCTCTAGGTTTTGGTGTTGGTGATTCAGAGAATAACTCATCTTGGCATTGGATTTTCAAGCGTTTAAAGAGTGCAATAGGAGTTCGTATAGATTTAGTGATTATTTCAGATAGACACCATGGTATTTTGAACACCATACCTCTTATATATCCAGAGGTTGAGCATGTATATTGTATATATCATTTGTTAAAAAATTTGAAGACTAATGTGAAGTTTCTTGGTGATGATGAGTTGTTTGAAAAATGTATGATAGCTTATATTAAGTTCAAGTTTGATAATTTTATACGTCAAATGATTGATATCAAAATAAAGGTTCATAAGTACTTATCAAAAGATATTAGGTATGCCAGTTGGGATCGTTGCTATGGTACTAGAAGAAGATATAATACAATGACAAGTAATATATCTGAAAGCATAAATTTGAATTTGAGTCAAGCAAAATCTTTGCCAGGTATATCTGTTATTATTTATGATACATAAATTTATATACTTAGTTCATATTAGTATGAACCATGAAGAAAACCTAATATATTATATATTTGTTTATGGTATATGGTATATTGATTTATTGATATGTTTATGCTTTCTTTGGTTGATGGATGTCTATATCAGTTATTCCTTTGCTGGAGGCAATAAGGCAAAAGGTGTAAGATTAGTTTTCTCATCATTCTTTTGCAGCTTCATACTTAAAATTAGTGCTTACTCCTTGGGTAGAAGAAGAAGTGCGAAAGCAAATTAAGTTTGCATGGATAATGACTGTAAGTTAGGTTTTTTTTGTGTTCCTTTTTCTGCATATGGTATATTGGTTGTTTGTTTTGGTATATATCCTTTTGAATATGGTACATCACTATATATACTAACTTGATTAATATATCTTATTCATTGATTTCATTATATTCAGTATCATATTTTATTTTCTCTCTATTTTGTTTTTATAATCAGGTTCATAAGTTTGGTTTACATTTATATCAAATCCATTAGAAGAATTTAGAGTTCATTATGTATTTGGCACAACGTACTTGTAGTTGTAAGACGTGAAATTTTGAAGGTATTCCATGCTCACATGTATATGCTATAGCGAGTAGGTTCAATTTGAGCTACTACAACTACACATCTCATTTTTTTCAAGAAGACTGCTTATCAGAATACTTATGACGGGATTGTTTGCCCACTTGGAAGCCAAGCAAATTGGGATGTGCCAGACTTTATTATAGAGCAAGTTGTTCTTCCACCAAATATTGAAAAAGCCAGTGCTAATAGGCCAAAAAAGAAAAGGATTTTTTCGGCTGGTGAGTTTAAGAAAAAGAATCAAGTCAAGTGTGGTCGATACAAGCAATTTGGGCATAGTAAAAAAACTTGCCGAAATCCAATTCCTGCTGAATTCTGTGTTCAAAAAGGAAGAAAAGCCATAGGAATCAGTAATCTCTCTTTATTAATTTTGTAGTTTGTTTTGTTATCAAACATAGGGGTTTTTTTTTCTTCCATATATTGGTATATGAACTTTTGGTCATGGTATATAGATAATTTTTCATAGTATACGAAGTTATGCACCAGATTCAGATTCATTATATTGAGATATTTGATATTTTTATTCTTTCCATTTAATCTTACACATTGAATTTTTTGTCATGGTATATCGAGCTATATTTCATATTTATTACTTTAAGTATAGGATTGTGTTATTTTGTTTCTAGCTCTTATTCTTAAACTTTTAGATACGTGAATTGTTGGTCTTAATATATGGAATATTTGTCATAGTATATGATATTATATATCAGGTTTCTTAACTTAGATATTCGATATTTTTTGTTATTTTGTTTCTCTATTCTCATTTCCAGATACATGAATATTTGCTCTTGGTATATTAAATATTTGTCATGGTATATTAAATTATATACCATTTTACATACTTACCTTGTTTGATTTATATGAATAATAATGACTAACTTATATACATATTATTGTATTTTAAGCGTAATATTGAGTTTCAATTCGTAAGATCCATGAAGAAAAAATATTATTATTTCTAAACAGTTTAGATTACTCAAGTGTATACCATAAAGTAAATAACTTGAAGTAAGTAAGTAACAGTTTAGAAGTAAGGAGGAAATTTTCCAGTATTCAATGCGTTCAGAATTAAAAGAATTTAATATAATAATCCTTGTTAAATCAAAAAACCAAAATATCATACTATTTTTTCTAAACCGAAAGAAGACGATATTTTCCATATCACTTTCATACTTTTCTTCAATACAATAACCCAAGTCATATTTTTGTTTCTATATCACTTGTATATCTTGTTTTTATCTTATAGATAAAGTTCAACTGTCATTTTTTGTCGAAAAAATGCCATTTTATCTTGTGTCATTTCCTTTACATCAACATTCATCATCAACGCTTCCGCTCTTTTGATTACAAACATCCCGCAGTCACTCCTGTTTTCATCAAAGAAATTGTCAATTTTTATAATTCATGTACAAGGCATTATAAAACATATATCACGTTCAAATTAGAATGTACTAGACTAAATTGTCAAAATAAGTTTATAAGTCATATACTACGTATTAAATTTCATATACCACAACTAATTTCCTTGATTTTATAGAGTTGTCTTACCTATTTTGTTGTACTTTAATATCTTCTATAAAGTGTAAGGCGAAGTCTCTCTTGCTGATCTCCTTTCTCTCCTGATAAAATGTCGTGGCTTTCAAGAGAAATGGGATCATAATTATGTAGATAGTAATTACTTCCCTTACCTTGTTTTTATGTACTAGTGATACCATGCTGTCATAGACATTTATTTATTGTTCTGTCAAGTCTAAAATGGCAAGCACCCAGTATTTAAGTTCTTCCATAAAGGTGGGTATGTAGACGTAATCTATTTCGGACCACTTTCTATCCACTGCCATACCTTTTTCATTGACATATTTTACTAGAAACGATTGAGACTTCTTAACCCAAGTAAATATTTCTTTTCTTTCATCATCAATATATTCTATCCAAGCCTTCTTAATGTAGTTATCACAAATGGCAGCTAAAGTGATTGATCTTTTTGTGAACAAGTTAACATTTTATCAAATCTTTTTTCGCAAATAGTAGAAAATGATATTGATGTGCTATACAAATTTATAAACCCGAGTCATTATTCAACAATAACACTCACAAACAACAACACTCACAAACAACATTGTAACAAGTTATCATTTATAACTATACAACATTGATAAACACAATCAATGGTATTGTAACATTATACAATTGGTACATTCAACACATATTAGAAGCAGCCACAAATGCTCTTTTTCATCAATTCATATGCCAAAATAGAAATATATGAACTAGATTCCTGAATTCATAAACCAAATACCTAAATACATATACCAGATTCTCAAATTCATATACTACATATCCAAATATATATACCTACCAATTGATTTCCAAGTTCATATACTAGATACCAAAATACATATACTAGATACCCAAATACATATATCAGATACCAAGATTTGTATACTAGATATATACCAAATTCCAAAACTCATACAACTTATGAAATTGGATATTACAGGAATATGCACTCGAGCTCATGAATTTGTGCACTTGAGGAATGTGTACAATTGATAAAAATAAATTTCTATGAACTGAACAGACAAACTCATGAAGTAAACAAATAATTTCATGAAGTAAATTCTACAGATAGTTGAAAATGACATTAATTTGTTGAACAAATTCAAAAAATCCACATCAAATTTTGATTCTTTTATCTTATATACCCAGTTAAGTAAGTTATGTACCACACAATAAACTTTATGTACCGTTCAATAAAAATTATGTACCCATATTTAATCTTTAGATCCTTAACATATACACCAAATAATTATAAATTTACATAGCTACTAATCATTTATGTTTGCTTCCAAATGCTATAAAACCAAGACTTAGTTTTTGCCTCATCCACTTTGAGATCTAGTGGCCTTGGTAGGTCGCCTTGAGTATCATATTTCTTATCAAAGAAATTTGTTATTATTTTCACTTTCAACTAAAAATATCTATGTCATTCATTTTTCAAAGATTCTTATCTCGTTCTATTGTTTAAACCCCTTTTTATCCAATCCTCAAAGTTGTCTACCAATATTTTCATTGGCTTTTTGTCCAAGTCCAATATGAATGATTAGTGTTTGAACATTGCCTTTCCTAAATTCAGTAGTATTTGTCTTAATGGAGTTGTCGGCAAAGGCCCTAAACTAAGGTCAAAGCTCGGTTAAGAGTCTAGAGTTGTTATCGGACTCTCCAATTTTGCTCTTTTTTCTCTCGAGGGTTGTCCTTCTGCTGATCCAAATTTGGTTGTGTATGGAGATTTCTCTGTTGTTTTTGGTTTAATTTTTCTCTTCCCATAGACATTCATCTCCTGTATCAATGATTCATAGACAAATAATTAGCACAGATATAGCAAATACAATGTTACAATGTTTTGTTAAAGCATAAATACATCTGACTTACTCATTTATTTTGTATCTTATTATGCGATATTTCGGTAGCTAGTGTATAGATTTCTTTCCTAGGTACATAATTTTCCATATCTGGTATATGAAGTCATATACCATTCAAAATGTACTAGTATTATCATATGATATTCAAATTGGTACATTATTTTACCTTTATAGTTCATCGGTTTTAATATGTAGCTTATGACATATACACATCTCATGTACCAAAGGATTAAATACTTTAGTAACAATAGTATAATCAAATAGTTTTCTATATGAACCACCACAATAATACCAAATATAGTAAACCTGTCAAGCATATATTCGTTGTTATATAAAATTTTATAAATAAGGTTTATTTAAAACAAAAAAAAATGTACCATATACTACAAACTAGTACAATCAACCAGAAATATAAACTAGAAACATAAACTATTAACTTTTTTTTTAGCTGCTAGCTAGAAACATAAAATTGCTTTTCAGTCATGAACTAGGAACATAAACTATTGGACTAGTTTCTAAATCTATAATGATGAAACAAATATTTATTTCTTGTCTTTAGGCTTAGATGCACATGCCTTTATGTTAGGCAATCTAGCTTCACCTTCTTTGCCTCATCCTCAGTTGCTTCCTTTTGAAGAACTCTCTTTGATGGTACTTTTGTTCTTTTCTGTTTTGGTTCAGTAGCTACTTGTTCTCTTTTATCTTGTTCCTTTGTTGTTTATGGAGACTTTCTAGGTCCAAAAATAGTTATTTTGGTCTTAGCAGCCTCCTATAAAATGAAATTAGTTCTTATATTTAGTATATAAGTACATAATGCTTTTAGAATTACTTTATTTTTCAATGAAGAATATTTACCTTTGCTTTAGGTAGTTTATTGTCCTTTTTCTTCTCTATTACTTGTTCAACCTTTCTTCATTGACCTGATTATATAAACCAATATGATGAACTAAGTAAGCATATACTATGATACATAATATCAAACGAAATCAATTTTCTACTCAGTACATTATCACATATACCAAGTTAAATATTCTATGAACTAAACAGAAAAAGTTAGAACTAGTTTTTATCCTTACTTATATTGGGTTGATGTTCTTTGTATATTATTACACGTACCAAGAATAAAAACTTATGTATCAGACAAGAAAAGTAATGAACCAGGTATAAATTGTTAGAAAATCCTAAATTACTTTTGAGTTCATAGTTATACAAATAAACCAAGGATTAAAATTAGCTATATAACTTTAAAATCTAAAAATTACTGAACTAAAGATTATTGTCTTTTAAAATCTTCTGCCATATTTATTAGAATTCAAATTGATGTATCACATATAAAAAGCAATGTACCAGTTTGAAAATATTATGAACCAAACATATCTTATTGATGATAGTCATTTTAGTTAAGTTGGAATTACAAAATACTATGTATCTAAATATTTATAATATAAATGGTTAATTAATATACCAGTTCTGCATCTAAGTTTTTCTCTCCTTGGTTTGTTTCTACAGTATGTGGCTCTTTGATTTTGTTGCCGCTGTCATTGCCACTGTCCAGTATCTGTACATTCAAATTTGATTTATTTATATATGAACTTGGTTTTCTGATTATAATACGCTATGCCCAATGAAATGATTTTTCTTCTCAGTATATTATCACATATACTAAGTTAATAATTCTATGAACCAATCAGAAAAAGTCATGAACCAAGTATAATCAAAACCTGCTAATAATTCTAGATACCTTGTCTTGATACACCTGTGTTTCTTTTTTGTTTTTGTCTTCCTTCTCCCTTTCTTGGTTGCTTGTTTCATATTTTTTATTTATTGTATTTTTCTCCCCAACCTAAAATATCACAAAAATGCATTGAATGTAAAGTTAACCAAAATAAATACATTTAACTATATTGTATGTACCTCATCTACCATAACAGCTTTTCATTTGTCAGTCTTTTTAGCTGGCTCACTGCTGTTACTCCTCAAGTTCTGCACATTTATAAATAAGCATAAGAACGTAGTAAGGTTAAGCTTGTGAATCATATATATAATGTCATGAACTACATGCATGATTTCATGAACCAAGTACAAAAATCATGAAGCATATTGAGATATTAAGAAACTACATTTTTAGGTATGTTATTCTTTTGTTGTTCTTCTACTTGTACTTCATCAATATTAAGCTCTAAATGACCTTTTTTCCAGCCAAAAAAAAAGCCATTCATTAAATGAACCAAGATACAAAAGTAATGAAGTAAATAAAAGTTTTGATTATTTACCTGAACTGCACTATAATCCTATTGTGCAATAGTCTTCTTGTGCTCAGCTCCTTTGTCAGCATCTTCCTCCTTCTCAGTAGTCTCCTGCATTCCTTTGTCAGCTGCTGTTGTTGCATATATCGAACCAGGTGTGTATTGTTCAGGGAAAAGCTTTGCATGTATCTCAACAATCATTCTTTCTAGCAAGTCTATCTGCTTCTTCATTTCTTTATTTACCATAATGATCTACCTGTTCTGCCTGGTTATGTTCTCTAGTTGAAGATGCTTTGGTGTTTCTTCGGTAGAACATGGTTCGTCATGTTTTTCTTCTACAAAATTTTCCTCTTTTCTAAATTCTTCCATGTACTCCTTCATCAGCTCATCGGGATTATAGAACATTCAAGTTAGATAGCCTAAAATAATCAAATGAATCTCTTGAAGTAAACTACACCAATAAGAATAGAAAACTACAAATAGGTATATTCATTATAATCACAATCGTAAAATCTATGTACCAATAACAAAAACCTATGGACCATTATATAATTCTAATGTACTGGTATATTAACATTATCAACTAGTAGCATTTTAATCCAAAATGTATACGAATGTTATGAATCAATTTAAAATTCATGAAAACACAAACCATTTACTTACATTAGGATCTTGGAAATAGTTTAATCTCAAGCAATGAAATAGTTCAAGGTTATAAAAAAATCATGATCTACTTAGAAATAGAAACATGAACCCAATTAATAAAACAAAAAAGAAACATTAGCCATTATTTAAAAATTATGAATATGTTACTTACATCATGGTCTTGGAAAATATTTTCAGAAAACTCATCAAAATTGGGTTGTTTGGTTGAATCCTACTTTATGATTTTTTGGATATAAATGTCCTCTTGACTCGACATATAAACCCATGTTTGTTAGTATCTCATAACCCCAAATTTTAAGAGCAACTAGACACTAATATAGGGGGTACTAAGAGAGATGGTACTTGCAAGGTGTCGACTTGATGTACTCTATTATTTTTCCAAATAAGATTCTTCCCCAATGGTAGTCCTTCTACATCTAATCTATGTCTACCATGTCAACATCTTCTGTTTTGATTAGTTCTTATTGATCTCTAATCAAGAAATTCAAAAGTATGTATAGCTTGCAAAGCTTTTTAATCATCTCGTCGTTCATCCCACCATATGATTGAAATTTTTCTCTAATCTCTTGCTTCTTTACTTTTTTTTTCAAGGGAAAAAAATTTTCTGAAACCTCATATACCTTGTAGATTATGTTTTTTCAAGTCTATTATTTTTTTTGTCTTCAGCTCCATAATTAATGTATACTCCTTCAAACCAAATACCTATTTTAGTCCATTGATCTTGAACCATGCTTCATCACTGTTGGGACATGGTATCAATCTCAAAAGCAAGTGGTGAAAAAGTTGTGAGATGGTTCTTCTTACTCTCACATTGATGAAATGTCGAAAGCATGTATTCTTGAATTGGCTCCGCTATCGTACACTTATCCTATCATGGATGAGTTGTAGTATATATATCTTAGAATAATTCATTTGGATTTTCTTTGGTTTATCCCACTCAGTTTCTGATACAATGTACTCCATTTTAATTGGAAATCTACTAAAATATAAAACAAACACACAAGGTTATGAATAAAATACATAAATGTATTAACAAATACAAATTAAACCAATACTGAAAAATATATATGCAAAAGTCATGAACCAAACAGGTACCTAAATTTATATACTGAATATCCAAGTTCATATATCAAACAGTAATTAAAAGTACGACAATAAGTACTTAATATATAAATTCGTTAAATAAAGACAAAAATTCACAAAACAAACAGAATATTTTATAAACAAGAAAATCAATTCAACTACAGAGCTATATAATGAACCTAAATAATAATGAATCTAAAATCTACATCAAGGTAGATTTATAGTATAATTTACTGGTTATAAACAAAGAAAATACACCATGGACTAACTTGAAATGAATCAGTTGCAATCTCTAAATTTTGATATGTACCAGAAATTTTTTTAATAAGAAGCAGGGTCTATATACCGAAAATAACACACACAAAAACTTATGAACGAAATACACAAACTTATAAACCAAACATTAAAATCAATGGAAATTTCATAAGCCATTATGAAAAAGTCATAAACTATTATGCAAAATTCATGAACCAAGCAGATACCTAAATTCATATACCAAATACCCAAGTTCATATGTCAAATAGTAATTAAAAGAATAACTATAAGTACTTAATTCTATATTGTCAAGTTTATACAGTTGTCGTCAAATGACAAAAAGACTCTGAACCAATATGAAAATGTATGAACCATTATGAAAAGGTAATGAACCACTACGAAAAAATCACGAACTAGAAAATGACATTAGAGCTTCATTATTAAAGGCGCAAATATAAACTCTAAGATACATATATTGATTTTATAAATACATATTTCTATAATTTATATATCCATTCTTCAAATTTATATACGAAATTAATATACCTAACAAAAATCTAAGAATCAAGATTATGCATGTACACTAAAATACACATTAACCACTTAAAATATGACATTAAATCAATCTATAGTATATGAACCGAAGAAATTAAAATCTATTAACCACTTAGTCAAAAATCATACTCCAAACTGAAATTCAAGAATTGCGAACTTTATATCCCCATTGAAAAAACAAAAGACCCAAACTATGAACTTGATAATATATGAACCACTTAAGGGAGTTCACGAAATTAATGGAGATGTAACTAGATAAAACTGTTTTACTTCTTTGAATCAATATGCCACAATACAAATCTATATACCAAACAGGCAAATATACAACAAAATGACCATGTAAAAGTTCGAAAGGTGAGTTAGATGAAGGGAGGGTAATTTGGGAATATAATGTAGTTTATTTTATCTAGAATTTGGAAATATATGAACCAAATATACAAAGTTATGAAAGAAATACATAAATTTACTAACCAAACACAGATTGAATTAGTGATGAAACAAATCATAAACCATTCTGAAAACATATGAACAACTATAAAAATATCATAAACCCCTAGGAAAACATCATGAAAAATCATGTTAGGAGACAAAGTTTCTCAGCTAAGGAAAAACTATTTACAAGTAATGATATATTTGTTTGTGCATATATATCAGATTTAATAACAAATATGAATTTAAATTCCACGGATATGAAAGTTCTACAAATCTAATAAAACCAAAAATAAAGAAGTGCTACCCAACTCATAATTTACATAGAAAAATTTAATCAATCAAATTTATAATCTATATACCAATTCCAATCTGGTGTACTAGCAGACCTCATAAAATTAAATATTTTTCAACGAATGCACATAATATCATAGATTTTTATGACCTTAAATGCTTTTTACTCAAATCTGGTTCAAAACAAAGGTAAAACTCACACATGCAAGAATTGTAAATACTTACCAATATGAACCATGTATGAAACCTAAAATATATGAACCATGTATCCTAAATAAAAAATAAAACAGAGATAGGAATCTAAACATTATGAACCTAAAGAAATTATTTAAATTGAACCACAATTGTTTGTGCCATTTCATCGAACACTTCATATTCATAAAAATCATTATAATCCATAAACATTATTTATTAACTGTATAACCATAAAATCTATGAACTAGTTCTTTCATTTCATATACCAAATTAAATCAACAAATGATTATTAGATATATATCACAAACTTAATTATTAGAGATTCATTAATAAAAACTGAGACCCAATTTATGAATCCTAAGATGTATATACCGATTTTGGAAATTTATATTTCTACAATGTATATACAGACTCTACAAATTTATATAAGAAATTAATATACCTAACAAAAATTTAAGAATCAAAATTATGCATGTACATCAAAATACACACACACATATATATATATATATATATATATATATATATAGCTCATGATAATAGAATAGAATAGAAATATATACCTTTGTGATAATGAACTAGAGATGTCGTTTATGGAGTTTTCGTCTATAGAATAAACCCTAGCTTTTGATTCTTGTTAATCGAAGATTTTGTCTATGGAGATCTTTATGCACCTAAGTTTTTCTGTGATGAACTTCGACCTTTACTTTGAAATGGGATTTTGGGGTTTTACAAAGATTTTTTGCTTTTCGGAATATTTTTTATAGAGAGGTTTTGGAGTTAGAGAAATATGCAAGAAAATTTTGGAGGCTAGAGAAAGCGATAGAAAGCGGCAAGAAAGTGGAAGAAAATGAGAGAAAATTTAGAGAATGAGGGAAATCATCGAGAAAATGGCAGAACCTATGCGAAAGAGAGAGAAAATGTTGATGAAAGTGAATTCTGGGCATTCAGGGGTATTTTCAGTTGTAGAGTTTCAACGGGCCTGTTGTGTGGACATATTCCTATAATAACTAGGCCGTGGTCATGTCCTGATTTATGGGTCTATAAATGGCCATGCATCTACTCAGCCTAAAGTTCATCCATACACATATTTTTAGGGATTTGGAAACTTATACATATTTTTTTTAAAAATAATTCCAAATTTACGATCTCCAAAAAATAATAAAAAATTTGTACGACCTATATCGCTATTTTTCTAAATACTAGAGAAAGAAAATGCGGTGACTTACGTAAATAAGGTCATCTTTATAAAGTGGTATTCATATAAAACACGCTTAGGTAGACATACGGTTGGCTTAGTTGTATCCGGTTAAGTGTTTTTTTCTCAATGTCATGTGTTCAAACCATTATAACTCCACTTCTAAGATTCTTTTTTTCTTTTGTCCTTCTTTTATCAGTTTCTCTTTTACTCTTTTTTGTTTATTTTTTATTTTTTTTCTCTATATTAATCTTTTTTCTTTTGTTATTATTCATTTTCTTGTTTCTTATTTAGTATTTTATTTTTCATTTTGAATTAATTTTTTTACTTTGTTTTCCTACTTAAAGACATTAAAAACCAATTTAGTTTTTAATTTCAAGAATAGCCAATAACTATTTCCTCTTTTTTTCACGTAACTAGATTAGTTTCTCAACTTGGTATTTCATCACTAACCAGATTAGTAACCAACTATTAGATTTATTTTTAGTGATTAATAGAAACCAAATTAGTTCTTGGATTCAAAAGTAGCCAATAATTATTTAAAAAAAATAAAAAAGAAACTAGTAACCAATTTAGTTTCTCAGAAACTAGATTGGTTTCTCGTTACGAACTAAATTAGTAACCAACTACTAACTTGGTTTCTGATTACCAGTACAAAATTTAGTTCTTAGATTTGATAATAGCCAATATCTATTTCACAAGAAGAAAAAAAAAGGCAATAACCAGAAATCACATTAGTTTTCCCTTGAAAATAAATTTTAAAAAATTGGATTCTACTCACTACTAAAAACTAATTTGGTTTCTTTTCAACCAATTTAATTTCTACTTGAGAAATTAATTTGGTATTCTGGTTACTACGAAAAACCAATTTAGTTTCCTATGAAATCAATTTGATTTCTACTTAAGAAACTAATTTCATTTTCTGGTTATTCTATGAAACTATAATGGTTTATATTTGAAAACAAATTTAGAAAAAAAAAAGGATTCTACTTATTACTAGAAACTAATTTAATATTCCTTCGATACCAATTTAATTTCTCAGGTAACCAGATTAATAACCAATTACGAAATTAGTTTCTAGTTACTAGTAGAAACTAATTTAGTTCTTAGTTTCAAAAGTAGCTAACAACTATTATTTTTCCTTTTTTTTTTTGAAAAAAAAGATGGAATATTAACTAATTTGGTTTCTTATAAACTAAATTTAACCAATTTACTTGTATTGTACGTAAGTAAATTGTAAGAAACCACAAATATTTCCTATAAACTAATTTGATTTCTTTACAGTAAAATACCCTGTATGTAAATAAATTGCAAGAAACTACAAAGGTCTTATGTATATAAATAAATTACAAAAAACCACAAAAAATTTTTGGAAACCAATTTAGTTTCCTGGAAACTAGATTTAATCAATTTACTTATACTATATGTATGTAAATTTCAAGAAATCATATAAGTTTCCTAGAAACTAGTTTGTTTTCTTTGTAACGAAATATAAATTGTAGGAAACCACAAAAGTTTCCTAAAAACCTGTTTGTTTCTCTGTAGCAAAATACTATGTATGTAAGTAAATTATAAGAAATTAGAAAGGTTTCTTACAAATCAATTTGATTTCCTTGTGGCAAAATGCCCTATAAGTAAGAAAATTCGAGGAAACTACAAAGGTTTCTTGAAAACTAAATTTAACCAATTTATGTTTATTGTACATAAATAAATTGTACAAAACCATAAAAATTTCCTAAAAATTAATTTGGTTTCCTTATAGCGAAATGTCCTGTAAAATTATAAGAAATCCAAAGGTTTTTTAGAAACTAGTTTGGTTTCCTTGTAGTGAAATGCCATATATATAAGTAAGTTACAAGAAACCACTTTGGTTTCCTTGTAGTGAAATATCATATATGTAAGTTGTAATGACCAGACTTTTCGGATTGTTAACTACTTACCTTCTTAGCTTATTTAAAAAAAAAAAAAGAAATTTAGATGCTGAAAATTCATAACAAATTTTTTTATTTCTTTTTAAGAGATTTATATTCATAACTAACAATTTACTTAAATTTTGAAAACAAGTAAATGCTTCTCAATTTTTAAGTACCCTTTATTTAAATTTGATTATAAACTTTTTATTAAGGTGATTTAAATAATACGCAACCATAAAGGGCTCCCAGGTAAAAAGGGGGGTCACATACGGACCACTTAAGTCCCAAACTCTCCTTGGATAATTTAGGTCTTTTTGACAGAACTTATTGTGTTTTGCATTTATTTAAATTAAAACATTTTCTCTTTTAGATCTTAAAAAAAAATATTTGTTTAACTTCTATTAAATCGAAATATATTTTCAAATTCAATTTGATTAAACCATGCATTACGAAATAAAATGCTAAGTTATAAGTACGTTTTCAAACAACATCAAGATTACATAATTGAAATTATTTGTCTCATAATAAGAACATATGTGGAAGAAATTTTAATGGCGGTATTCCATTGCCTGTGCTTCGCATTTATCCTCGCCTCAATTCCAGCTAACCCATCAATCAAATCAGAGGTTTTTTTCCTTTGGTACCTATAGTATGAATACTCATAAAATGTGAGCTTTCACTCAGTAAGTACAATGTAATTCTCACAAAACATTTTACTTATGAAAAAATAATTCTCTTTTTTCTTTTTATTATGAAAGCCTAGTTATGTTGTTTTATGAAATCATTATTTTACGTTTTATTATAAGATATATTGTCATGATTTTATATTATTCTTGATTGTAAAGTCTTTTATCTTTCTTATGGACCCTAGTGTACGTTCCAAGTGTGCACTACCGAATGGGGATCCAGGGGAGTAACCCAACTGAAAACACCCACGATCAAAATCTTAACATACTTTTCCTCGGGAATCCTTGCTTAGGGGAAATTGGTCTTATTTTCTCTCAGATATTCTCACCTAGTGGAGGTTGGTACGATACCTTTAAATTCTTTATCTTATTTAGTCTTTTCTTAATAAGAGTGGGTACGCTTCAATGAACCCAAACTTATATTCATCTATCATAGCATTTCCTTTGTTAAAGTATGTTGAAGTACTTTCATGATAACATTGTAAAGTAAGTATACATCATTTTTTTATAGTATAGGAAAAGTATCTTTATAAGCATATATTATACATAAGCCATACAATAATAATATAAAGGCAAGTTAACATATAAAATTAATTCAAACATATCATACTACAAACATGAAATATTTTCAACCATCTATGCCATAGGTGAAATTGTACTTACCTCGTAATATGATTGTCCTAGTTTTATTCGTTAATTACGTACGTCTAAATCGAAGTTTGCCCTGACGTATACATACTTTATTTGTTAGAGAAATTTAAAGTGGCCTAATACTGTTTTTTTTAAAACTTCTAATTACTTAGTAGGCTTAAAATATTTAAGACTCAGCCTTGATCCAGCATAAAACTTCACATTTGAGAAACAATATCATGTTATATTCATTGACTAATTTATACTTTTACTTAGATGGATGAGATTTGATTCTCCTTAACCTTGATCATAGTGATCTTTTTAATTTATCAATAATTTAGTTGTTGATTTGATTAATATCATCCTAAATCAATTAAGTTTCCTTAATTATATTTCTTTTCATCGAATATTTTGAATTATTTTGAATTAATTTCTTTATTCGTAATTAAGGATTATAATATGATAATTGAGTCAACTATGCTAAGAGCTATACAAATTCAAAATCTAAAATAATACTTGGACTAAATCTTATTTGATATTGATCGCGCCTTTTAGGCCTATCACTAAACTTAGGCAAAATACAATTAGAGGCATATATTACTTATTTCTTATAATTAATTTTATGTCTTAAATTTAAGTAAATCTTTTCTTATCCCAATTAGAGATCTAAAATATTTTTTTCATTTATTCTTATACCAAATTTTCAA
The DNA here is from genome assembly GCA_002914805.1 of Parasponia andersonii. Lineage (NCBI taxonomy): Eukaryota > Viridiplantae > Streptophyta > Magnoliopsida > Rosales > Cannabaceae > Trema > Trema andersonii. Next base: position 605,285 of record JXTB01000213.1, on the reverse strand, counting down.
CCCAAAATTTCAAGTTTTATAATTTATATTTTTGCCGATAATCTTACGATTTCTAACATTTATACCCTCTAATCGTAAATATTGAGTTATATCTTATTTTTTTGTTAAAGATTCTTTTTTTACTTACTTTTATACTTTAAAATAGTCTTACAACTATCTAAAATAACTTTCTCACATATTTGACCCATATTTTGTCAAAATTATGCTTTTGACTCAAATACTCAAAGTTTTTGCATTTTAGTCCTTCCAACTTTTGAGCAAACATATTTAATTTTTGAAAAGCATTTCTAATGGGTAAAAATCTGTTCTTAAGGATCTAAGTCTAAATTATTAAGCTTGGTTCATTTTCATGCATATTTTATTTTAGGGTCTTACACTTAAAAATCTTCCATTTTTTGTGTTTAGTTATTTTGATTTTACTATTATTATTATTTTTATTTAACATTTATTATTATGAAATATTCATATTTAGAGGCTTAAGATATCAACAAAATAAGTCTAAACGTAATATAAATTATATAACATCTAAAGTAGGTCAAATATGTTATTACCTATTTATTCTTTTATATAATCTATTTAAACACATGACAAGTAAGGTGAGGGAATAATTACCTTCCAAGCTTAAATATTCTTTCTTACGTCTCTACTACAAAACTAAGTGCTCTTTTCTCTTGATTATAATTCTCAATTTCTAGAGTCGATTGGTAATTTCTAAAGTCGATGGGTAAAATATTATAGCTCTTATGGATTTGGAAGAAAGTGGCGTCGAAAGAGTTTTTTTTTTTTTGAGAAAGGATAATTGGAAATATGAAGATAGTTTTAGCTAAGTAATTGAAATGTTAAGCATGGATTTGAATTGCCAAATAAATGATCTATTTATAGATCATCTATGGAAGGTATCCAATAATACATACTTTCACATTCCGTTAAATAATCTAAGTATCATTATTATCAATTTGTCAATATATCTTCTTTTCCTACTCTATTACCTCATCTTTTACTTTATTTTTTTACTCATCTACTACTTTTGTCTCTAATTTTTTTTTTTTCAATTATTTGGAATCCAATACCACTAGCTCCCAAAGAAAGTCTTCACTATATTAATCTTTTTTATACCTTTTGAACTATTTTGAATACAAAAGTTACTAATTAGTTTTGTCTATGTCTTTTACTTTGAATTATAGCCACTAATTTCTAAAGAACATTTCCATTATCATGTTTCTTTTTTCCTACCTTTTGAATTACCCACTAACTTTATCTCTTTCTTTTTCTATTCCACTCATTTAAAGTTATTACCTTCCTAAGGTAAAATTTTAATACTCTTCATCTTTTTCTATAACTTATTTTCTACCATTAGATTGATTTGTCTACTTAATTATTTGTATACTTAAATCCTAGCCATTCAAAATATGGCAAGGTACTATTTTAGTACAACCATTAATTTTAGGTTATAAAATGTAATAATTTTTAATGTGACATAAACATGTCACATTTTTAATTAGGTTCTATTGATGTACATAATATAATTATTGTATAATCAATTTATTATTAAGTGAAATTAACTTAGAATTTCTAAATTAAAACAATGATTAACTATGGTTTTCTCACCTAAAATAAATAAAATGGTGGATAACAATATCATTGAGGCAATATATCAAACAAAAGCAAGGCATTAAGGAAAGCATAGTTAAAAGAATGCAAAAAATAAGTAAATAAATAAATCACGGCATTAGGAAAGTCTTCTTCAGTGGCAATGGAAGTTTTTCTCATTGCATTGGGGAAAATCTCAAGCGATTATCATCGCAAGAGAATGAGGGTTTGAATTCGGAGCTTTTTTTGGTTGATTGAATTGAAATTACCACTCCCATTTTCTGGGCTCTGTTAGAAATCAGGTTTCTTGAAAATTTATTTCTTACCTCAAGAATTCGAAGAAAGTGTTCATGGACCAAAGATTTGAGGCCATGGTTACATAGGCCATAAATATGAGCGACAAACTCCGAATTGACAGAAAGATCTTCGGCACCATGGAGAAGTATCTTGATAGGACTCAACGATTTATTAGATAGCATCATGAGTGTCCAAAATCTCCGAATTGAAAACCAATCCTCTATTACTACTACAAGAAAAGCTCTAGGCGTTGCTTACTCCCATTCCTTAAAAAAACACTATGAAAATAAGTAAAATCAGAATATCGTATTTATGGCAATATTTTACAAAAGTCAATACGGGGTGTCATTTTCCCGTTTTATTAAGCATATTTTTATGAATATCTATTTTCTAATTTTCAGAAATACCTTTTTTATACCAATTTTTGGAAAAATATAAACCACAAGTATTTTCTACCTAAAATATATACATTTTATTAATAAAAATTATACTTAAAAATTGATATATTTCAGAATGTATATCATAGGTATAAATTTACACAAGAAATGTAAATCATATATAAAATTTACATTATAAATATATACTACATATATTTTAAGCATGAAATGTATATCATAAAAAAGGTATTTTTGAAATAATTTAAAAAAAAAGTATTTGTAAAATATGAGATTTTGCACATGAAATGTATGAGTATTTTTGACACAAAATTTAAGAGCAGGTATTTGTGAAATATGAGACACAAAAATAGGTACATAGTGTAAATATCTGATAGGATGTCATAATTGATGGGGAAATTATATAGGATGTCATAATTGATGTGGAAATAAGACAATATATAGTATTTTAGAACAAACAAATTGAAATATACAGTAATTTTGTATCAGAATGTATATCATAGGTATAAATTTATACAGGAAATGTAAATCATATGTGAAATTTATATTGTAAATATATACTGCATATATTTTAAGCATGAAATATATACCATAAAAAGGGTATTTTCAAAATAATTTAAAAATAGGTATTCGTAAAATATGAGATTTTGCACATGAAATGTATACCATAAAAATGAGTATTTTTGACGCAAAATTTAAGAGCAGGTATTTGTGAAATATGAGACACAAAAATAGGTAGATAGTGTAAATATCTAATAGGATGTCATAATTGATGGGGAAATTAGACAATATATAGTATTTCAGAAAAAAAAAAATTTGAAATATACTGTGGTTTTGTATTAGAATGTATATCATAGGTATAAATTTACACAAGAAATGTAAATCGTATGTAAAATTTACGTTATAAATATATACTGCATATATTTTAAGCATGAAATGAATACCATAAAAAGAGTATTTTCGAAATAATTTAAAAACAAGTATTTGTAAAATATGAGATTTTGCACATGAAACGTATACCATTAAAATGAGTACTTTTGACACAAATTTAAGAACAGGTATTTGTGAAGACACAGAAATAGGTACATAGTATAAATATCTGATCAGATGTCATAATTGATGGGGAAATTAGACAATATATAGTATTTCAGAAAAAAAAAATTTTTGAAATATACGGTGGTTTTGTATTTTTTTTTAAGGTTCGTACAGTTTTTATTAGAAAAATACCATTTTTTATAATAATAACTAGTTTCTAATAATTAGTTTTTAGAAACTGGTAATTAATAACCAAAGATATTTATAACTGGGATATAACTGGTAACTAGTTTCTACCCGTAACTATTTTAAAAATAGTACTTTTCTAAATACTTTTTTAAAGTGATATTTTCTTAATAAAAACTGTACAAAAATTAGAAAAAAGCCTGACTTCCGTATTTTTGTAATTTTTTTAGAAACTCATAACCGATTAGCTGAGCCCACTAGGCCCAGAAGCCTACAGGCCTTGTATAGAGGCTTTGCTGTACTCCTTTCGCTGCCATGCCAAGGAGGAGGAGGAGAAGAAGAAAACTGACACATAAAGTTTGAGAAACTCTTTCAGAAAAGAAAAAGGGGCCAAAATCCAGCATTTTCATAAAATAATGTTCACTTAAGGTGTAATGCAACAAATAGTAATCCTTATATATATATATATATAAATACTTGCACCAAATAATGTCACATCATCTTTTAACATGTATCTCAAAGTGGAACTATACAAAATAATGTGATTGATAATTATCTTACATCTTTTGGTATAAGTTTTTGGTGAAAAATTATAATTCTTTTAGTATTATTCGTTTTGCTAACAGTGATTTGAAATCAGTTGGACTCGAAAGTTGCAGTATTTTAGATAAAAATAGTAAAAATATAAGCTCCAAAAATATTTCGGTAATACCAAGTTAAATCTTAAATGTCATATTTTTTTAAAAAAAATAAATTATCGCATTTTGTCATGTTACTCGATGAATAATATTTGGGTTGAAAGAAGAAAATAGGCTAGTGATCTACCCAAAAATGTTAGGCACTGCTAGGAAATATTCTGAATTTTAACAACTCTAGAACGCTTGGAAGATTTGCATAGACATCCTTTTAGCTCTTGTCCCCTTTCCTAAAAGCTCAACCAAACACACATAAATTTCCTGTTTTTGATTTTTGAATACTCAGTGGGGCTTTGATTAAGATCTCTGCCTATTCATCATTACTATACGTGCTATTTCCCCAATATTATAATCTCCACACATTTTCAAGATGTTAAAACACAAATCAACTTACATGGGCTGCATTTTCTTGTGTTTATGATTTAATTAACAAGGAGAGTTACCTTCAAGCTACGTGTGAGCTTTTATCTACCTGATATTGATAACAAATTTAAAAGAATACTAATATTATTTATCCTAAGTCAGACGCTTAACACGGATCACGTGGGAGAAAAAAAAAAAAAGACATAAAAATAAGTATTCAGGTATGCCCTACTATTTTGAAGGGAGGCCCATGCCATTCAGAAAATTATCCTGCTCGGGATAAAAAAGTTTATTGAATTTAAAATTATCGATAACCATACTAACTTTTAATGTTAAAATATTAGATGATACTTAGAAATTTCAGAGAAAATTGGGAAATATTACCTCTCAAAAAATTAGGAATTTCTTAATGGCGTAGATCAAGTACAAGTTCAAAGTGGGTTGCCTGTATTCTAATCCACTTATTAAAATCTAAAAACACTTTCTTTTGCTTGGCAGGATAGATCTTCAATAAGTAAAAAGTGCCAAAATTAGTTAGTCCCACACACTAAACAGTCATGACAAATAAAAAAGTGGTGAGGAAAATAAAAATTTAGTAAAATTGACTAATGATTTAAAATTTGGTGTGGGAGGGAACGGGTAAGCGTGGTGGACAGAAAGCCTGCATATCTGCAAAAAGATGAGCAAGAAAAAGGCATGTTGTGCTTTGTCTTATACTTGTCCTGGCCTCGTAAGATCCAAATCCTCACATTCCTTTCCTTATTATAATTTAGTTTTTAAATATCTCCCATTCATTAGTTTATTTCCCAAGTGATCCCCCAATACAAAAATAATAATTATGAGATATAGGAACGCAAATCATGCTCATGCTAATAATTTAATGAAAAGTATATTGATCCTAATAAAAAAAATGTTTCGTAGTATGATAATAATTATTTCATTAATCCCACCTTTTCAAACCTCCTTATCTTTTTCCAACTAAATAATTAAGACCCAAGAAGCCTTCAGATGTCAGCATCTTCTTTTCAAAGGCATGATAAAAAGTTTATGCATTCAGTGTTTCTTCAAAGACAATTCATCTCTCTTTCTCTCTTTCTTTCTAAAAAAAAAAAAAGGGAGTTTAGGTAAACCAAATATTGGACCTACATTTATTTTGTCAGGGGTGGATATATAGGTGGGTGGGGAGTTCATTTTGGACTTTGATTTCCTCCTTTTTTTAGGAACATGACAAAAGCAAAACAATAACCAAAGTAGGTTAAAAGCCTGTTTTAACTGAAATAAACTTTGTTCTTTACATATATCTCACTTTTTTCTTTCTTTCTTTTTTTTTTTTTTTCGGTTTTGTGTTTGCTTTTGTCTTATGTTCACTTTTTAGGATCTAAACTATCTTGACATTAATTAGGCTTATTATCTAGCTACGATACCTTTTCCACTTTTTATAGTTAGTGGCTTTTACTAATAGATTGACAAATGCTCCTCACCTAATTTGTATATCAAAACCATGCACAAAAGTATATATATAGGGATAAGTTGGACAAACATGATGCATGAAAGAGGAAATAGAGGTCGCACATGCTAATGTAATAGATTATCACATAAAAAATTGGCAACACCTAGATTAATGGCTTTTCTAACGAGGTCTTGGTGGGGAGGTAAGAAAATAAAAGGAAAAAATATATATAGAAAAGAAAGGAAAATGTATTTCCTTTATTATTTGATATATAAAGAAAAAAAAATTGTTATATTTTAAAATGATTATTTTAAAAATTAATATAAAAAAATAATTTAATAAATTTAATTTTTCATTCACTATTTCTTACCACTTTCTTTCTAATTTGGAGAGAAAAAATTTTATGAGGCCCGCATGTTATTTTTTCCAACCCTTTCCTTTTCCCTTTCCCTTCCCCTCCTTTTTTTTTTTTACTACCAAACAACTTCATTTTTCTCGTTTTTCATTTTCTCTTCACTTTTTCCTCCAAGTCTTTCTTTTCTCTCACTTTTTCCTCTTACCAAATATAGCCTATAGTGATTAAAGACTTAACCATTTTTTCGATTAATTAGAAGTTTCCGTAGGCATGCGACTAAAACGGATTTGCCACGATGTTTAATTAGGAACCAATTCCATATTATTTGTTGCTAATCAAAATTGTAGCAACCGAATGACACAAGTATACTGAAATTAAACTTAATTAAATGAAAAGGTATTTAACAAGTGGTATTAAAAAAAAAACTTTAGCAAGTGATAATTATTGAGATACATCTATGTATAGTGTTATTTGCATACATGTGAAAGTATCTTATTGCACGTTGAGAGAAGTCATATATCTAGATCATAATATATTTTGTGAATTTTTTATTTGACAATAATGCATCAACATTGACTGTGGTACGTATAATTTTCCACACATACATATTACCTAATTACCAAACTACCCATGGTAGATTGAGATAGTCATACTACATGACAAATTTGGTGAAGCCAAAGTTATGATGTACATATATATATATTTGTATATATATATATGTATATCTCTATACGTCTGCATCACCTTTACTACGAGGAGAAGAAAAGTAACGGTTCACACCTTCCCTATATTCGTTTTTTGGCTTTTCAAAGGTGTTTTATATGCAAAATCAAAAGCATAGAAATTTCGTGGGTAATAATAAAGTTATGCACCGTCCTTTGGGGGAACCTCTCTCACTCACCTTTTTAACGATTTGAAAAGTGATTTTGGGGTGTGATATATATATATGCTATATATTTTGTGGCAAGTGTCCAATCAATAAAATGGTTTGGATCGGCTCATAAGTACCATTAATATTTGCTTTTCCAAGTTGAAAATTTGCCGCCCGCCGACACGCATGGTATTTTATCACTTCACACACTTCTTATGTGTTTTGATGTCATTTGCTGACTTTTGAGATGAACAAATTAATTAGGATAACCACACATAATTACTGTTGTGCGGTCTAAAATCCTAAGGTCGCATAAGCATTATATGCGACCTCCTCCAAGAAGGATATATGCGACCTCCTCCGTGATGCTTATGTGCGACCTCTTCCGCAGGTTTTTGTGCGACCTTCTCCGTCCAGTTTTCCTTAACAAACAGGAAACCTGTAGGAAAAGGGAAACACGAAAACACTATAAAGGAAACCTACAAGAAGAGGGAAATAGGTAAATGTTGTGGAAGAAACCTACAAGGAAAGGGAAACTGAAGACTCCTATTCGTGATTAACTAAGTTATCCTTTTCGAGTAGTTATCCAATTGTATTGTTATTTAATTTATGTTACCCAATTATATTGTTATTTAATTTATGTTACCCAATTGTATAGTTACCCGTTTATACAATTAGGATCCTAGAGACATAAGGAACCTAGGGGGATGGGGTTATCCTGATCTATATAAAGGGGACTCTATGATCCAAAGAATAAAACAATCACCAATTCTGGGCAGAAACAAGTCACAGAAAATAGAAGTCAGAGCAGATACACACCTAGGGTATTCCAAACTTTGGATAGTCTAATTCTTTAGCATTCTTCAATAGCTTTTGAGTATTGTAACCTTGAGAATTCATCATTATAGTGAGAAAACAGTGGACGTAGGCTCATCTTTTTCGGGGCTGAACCACTATAAATCCCTCTCTCTTTATTTGCTTTGATTATTTATTTCAACTCACACAAGCCACATCTCTTAATTATTTATAAATTTATTGTTGATAAAACCTCCATCAACAATTGGCGCTAGAAGGAGGGCTATTCCGGCAGAAATATTTGTCAAATTCCACCTTTTCAACAATGGCAAATACCAGAAACACTACCAGAGCCGCCGGGACTAGCCAAAATCAACCTCAGAGTACTGCTGCTACACAGGCAGACCCCGCTCCAGAACAGCCTACCATGACGGCAACAGAGGACCTATCTCGAAGACAGGATCGCATGGAGGAAACGCTCGTGAACCTCCAGCAAGTCACTAACCAGATCAATGACACTCTGCGACGACTTGCTGAACGGTAGATGGTGACTCCACCACAACACGAACGTTCCAAAGAACGTCCTGCTCAATTACCTGCGAAGGGAATACAGATTCTAGAGACGAGAAGATGCGACCAGCCAAGAACTCAGCAGGAGCGTCATGAAGAACGCACCTCCAAAGGAAAAGGCAAGGTCGCAGACTTGCCTCTAGAGTCTCGTACGGAGAGTTCGAGTACGAACCGAGGTCGTACACAGCCCTCCCGTAAATCCAACAACGACCAGGATCGCTTGAGCAGCGAACAAAGACGATCCTCGAGAAGTGTCTTCGAAAGAATCAGCAGGGAGTCAAGACAAGATCCCGCTGACCTAAGGCAGTACTTGGAGCGACGACGTGATCATGGTCAATCTGTATCGCATCATAGCGACCACAGCCGGTCTCGTCGCACTATGCCACTGGACTCCTCTCATAGGACACAAGAGACCTTGCCAGACCAGCCCGCTGCGAAACAAGATAACGAACGTAGGTCGCTCATACCACCAGCAAGGAATGATGCTTTCCCTCTGAACGTCGACGTTCACAATTTACGGATCGCATTAGATGCACTTGCTGGCTGGGATGACGAGCTCGCTGATGGGTATCGCCAGTCGCCATTTAGCGAGGAAGTTCGAGCTGCAGCCCTTCCCACCGGATTCAGACTTCCCACAATCAATACTTTTGATGGAAAGACTGATCCGCAGGATCACATGGATCACTTCAGCGACCTGATGGAGCTTCATCGGGTTAATGATCATGCTCGCTGCAGATGTTTCGCTGTAACCCTCTCCGGAGTGGCAAAGAAGTGGTTCCGAGGAATCAAACCCGGTTCGATTTCATCCTGGCAACAACTGCAGACGGCGTTCTTAAGGCAATTTCAGGCCGCAAAGAACTTCACGGTTCCGCTTGTCAGTTTATCTGCAATCCGACAAGGTCCAAAGGAGACTTTACGGTCTTATCTCAACCGATTCACCACAGAGCTAGCAAAGGTCAACAACCCCCCTGAAGGAGGAGTTCTTACTCTTATGATGGCAGGGGTGCGACCAGAAACAAAGCTCTGGGAGGAATTGCTCGAGAGAGAATGTAGAACTCTCGAAGACTTCTACTGAAGAGTTGGTCGACATCTAAGGTTAGAATCTTCTCGTGAGAACCTTCAAAAGACCAAAAAAGGAGGAAAGACAGATGCGGCAAAGGTTGCGGTCGTCACCGACAACAGTGGTAGCAGTAAGAAGAACAAGAGGAGCAGTGACCAGACCAATGAGAACCAGCCGAGGCCTAAAAGGCAGGAGACTACAAGGGCTCCCATGAGGTTCACCAACCACACCGAGTTAAACGCTCCCATAGATCATATCTATGCGGTCACAAACCAACGGGAGCGATACCGTCAACCAGGGCCGATGAAGCGAGACAGGGCAAAGCGCGACCCCAACAAGTTCTGTCGGTATCATAATGATATTGGACATGATATTAATGATTGCTTCGCCCTGAAGGATGAAATCGAGAGGCTAATTCGAGAGGGACGGTTGCGACAATATACCAAACAGAGTGAGGCAAGGCGAGAAGAAGACCAACAGCGACCTCCAGAAATCCACCGTGAGGTGCAAACTATTTTCGGAGGGCCGCACGTTGGAGGGGATTCCAAGCGGGCACAGGATAGATACGCACGAGAAGCTCGGCAGCAGCCGTTGACCAACGTTATGCACCTTGACCAGCGACCACGCAAGCTCCAGCGAGTGCCGGAGATGGATATTACCTTTACAGAGCAAGATGCGAGGGAAGTCCATTATCCGCATAACGACGCACTGGTCATAAAAATCAACTGTGGAAGCACGCAGTTGTGGCGAGTGTTGGTCGACAACGGAAGTGCTGTAGACATCCTGTACTTCGACGCCTTCAAGAAGATGGGACTAAATGAGAGCGACCTGAAGCCCGCCATCGCTCCGCTCTACGGTTTTAC
>JXTB01000213.1:559162-587946 GCA_002914805.1 Parasponia andersonii | reverse complement strand
CATAGGGAACCTTGGGACATAAGGTCACTACAATCTATATAAAGGGGGCTCTATGTTCCGAAGAGATTATCACCAATTCTGGGCAGAAACAAGTCACAGAAAATAGAAGTCAGAGCAAATACACGCCTAGAGTATTCCAAATTTTGGGTAGTCTAAGTCGTTAGTATTCTTCAATAGCTTTCAGTCTTTCCGATCTCCAAACAAGATTGTAACCTTGAGTGTTCATTATTATTCATAAAATAGTGAGAAAACAGTGGACGTAGGCTCATCTTTTTCGGGGTTGAATCACTATAAATCCCTCCCTCCTTATTTGCTATTTGCTTTGATTATTTACTTCAATTTACACAAGTCACATCTCTTAATTATTTATAAATTTATTGTTGATAAAACTTCCATCAACATATTCTATAGCTTATTTTAGCAAGGTATTTATTGAATTAAAAGAAAACTTTTTAATATTTAAATGCCAATTGACACAGAAAAGTAGAACTCGAATCACATTCCTAAAAAAGAATCGTATTGAGCGTTTTACTATGTTTGATTGATATAATGAATACGAAAGTATAATGAATACGAAAGTAGCACATATTAACTGGAGTATTTAATGTTGTTTGTCCAAACTTTGGATATCGATTAATGCATTAATATCTGGACCATATGTAATCAAATAAGGATTAAAATTTCCGTCTATAACATAACAAAAATTATAGTCTCACACCATAAATCGCGACATTTTTTGGGGTAATATTCTATAACATAGTTGCCATCTTAGATTTGACGAAGGCACGAGTATTCTATTTTCTTTTTACAATATTTAATTATTGAAGTCAAATTTAAGACTTAAAAAAAAAAAAGAGAGAGGGGGAGCGATTCGTAGTTTCGTACTGTCCTAAAAATCCTAAACAAATCCGAAATAACTTAACCGCAAAAACACACCGTCCAATCCGAAGACCAGTCAAAAGGTCTTCGCCTCCGAATATTCCGTCAGCATTATCCATTTCTCCCCGAAAATCACTATTTGGTAAATCTTTCTACCAAACAGGGACATTTCCGTAATTTCGGTCAGAGATCTACAAAATCGGAATATCCACCGTTGTATTCCCTCATTATGAGGGATCAACGGCCAGAATTCATAGTTTGACTGTAGTACAAAAAAGAAATATTTCAGGCTTGAATGATTGGCTTTGATGTTTGATCCCAGTTTGACCAGAGAAAATTCAAAAAGTAAATTAAAAAATAATAATAATTAATTAGTTAATTTTTTTTAAAAAAGCCACATGTAAAGGCTTTGCTTAGGGAACACACAGAAAAAAAGCTCCAAAAAAATCTTAATACAGTCTGGGTAAGGGCGAATTTGCTTCACTTTTTTTCTTTTTTTTTTTTTCTATTTTTTTATTATAGAAGTTTCAGTGTTAATCTTGTCTTGCTATTTTCAGATATTTCATCGTTTTGGTTTTTGAAATCAGGGATTTGGGTAGAGAGAGAGAGAGAGAGAGAGAGAGAGAGGGAGGGAAGGAGAGAGAGAGAGAGAGAGAGAGCGAGCTTTCTCCCTCCTTTTTTATTTTTATTTTATTTTTGGTTGTGATTTATTGAATTTCTGGTTTTGTGTTTGGGGGGTGGATACATTGATTGGTTTTGGGGATTTGGAGAAATTAGGGTTTGGGAGTTGAGGGTGCGGTGAGTCGCGGAAACGAAGACGAAAAGATGAATATGATGCGTCGCCTTAAGAGCATTGCCTCGGGTCGGACCTCAATTTCATCGGACCCTGTAAGCAAACTCTATAATCTATATAACTATATGTGTATGTATTGGCGATGAGAATGTGTTTGGTAATATGAAAATGAAAACAAGGAGGAACAAGAAATGGTTTTTTTTTTTTTTTTGGTTATGGATATTTGAAATTCGACAAGCTCACCTATTATATTATATATATACACACACATATATATATTTTGGGGTTGGGGGGGGGGGGTTATCTGGTTATTTCTCTTCTATCAATTTCTCTCTTTGGTTAATCTGGATTTATTAGCGCTTTTAGGGATTTGAAGGGTTATCTGGGTTTGGTTTTGTATATTATTTCGCTTATGGATACATTTAGTATTTTGCTTGTTTGTTATGGATTATAGGGAAACATAAATGGGATCGGATAGTTAATCAATACTCTTTTACGCTTTGATTTAGTCGTTATGGGATTGGGCCTGAGATGATGGTAGCATTTTAAATCATGTTGATAAAATATAACTGGCCTGGGATTCTTATGATGCATTGAAGACGGATTCATCAATGTCTGTTTTATATCCGACAATGTCTTTGTAATATATGGTTGCCTTTTTAACTTCTCATGTTCCAAAATTTTATAGCCAAATTTTGACTGAATTTCTTTTAGGGTGTGGATTGTAGTACGAAGAGAGCAAAGGTTGATCAAGGAATTGAGCAGGTAAATGTCGAATCACATGGCGCTGAGGAAAGTGCTACCAACTTAGAGCAACATGCGCCTTCTGCATCACAGGAAAATGTTGCATGCACGTCTACTTTAGCTGCGATGGATATTACGGAGTCTAAAGCAGAGGATACAGTGGAGAAATCTGGCTATGATCAGCTTCCCAAAGAGATGCACGAAATGAAAATTAGAGATGAGAAAGCCAATAGCCATGATGAAAAAGTAAATCTTCATTAGTGTTCATTTTTAACTTCGTCAGCAATTTTTTATGTTTTCTACTATTTATGGAAAGAACAATCTCATAAATTTTATTTTTTCGTTTACTTCAATGTACTTCAAAAGAGGATTGTATGTTTTACATCTGAGGGAAGGAAAAGGTATCACGAAAAGGGATCATAAGGAACTGAATTAAACGATTCTTGAATGACTAGTGTCTTTTGCCTTGTACAGGAGATGGAAGCCACTGTTATAAGTGGTCATGGAACAGAAACAGGTCAGATTATAGCAACAACAGTAGGAGGTCGGAATGGACAACCGAAACAGGTTTATTTTTTTCGTTACTTTGCAAAAAAATTATTGAATCTTTTGAGACCACCATCTCCGCCCCCCTGCCCCCCAATAAAAAGGTTACTTTGTGATGTTTCATGTAGTCTGATTTTGCGTGATAGATTTTATGAGGGTTTGTATAAAATTGTATTAATATTTCCTGCTTGGGATGCAGACAATCTCGTATATGGCAGAACGAGTTGTTGGAACTGGCTCTTTTGGTATTGTTTTTCAGGTACTTGGAATCATTTTCATATTTTTATTATCCATGTTGTTATTTTGATTGATTGATTGATTTAAAAAATTCCTTGTAGATGAAGAATTCTTTTGTGTTTTGATATTGATGTTTATTTCCTCACTCATAATTCATGATGACTTATGTAGGCAAAGTGCCTGGAATCGGGTGAGGCGGTTGCAATTAAGAAGGTGCTACAGGATAAGAGATACAAGAATAGGGAACTTCAAGTTATGCGCTTACTTGACCATCCTAATGTCATTCAATTGAAGCATTGTTTCTTTTCCACAACTGATAAAGACGAGCTGTACCTTAACCTTGTCCTTGAGTATGTATCTGAAACTGTCTATCGAGTTTCAAAGCATTATATTAGGCTGAATCAACATATGCCCCTGATCTATGTGCGACTTTATACATATCAGGTAAGTTTTGGATCACTATTTGTTCGTCCTATGAGATAATGCTTATATGCGTTTTTGAACATTCAGTTTTATTGTTTTTCCTTTTGTAGATTTGTCGTGCACTAAATTACCTCCATCACGTTGTTGGTGTGTGTCATCGTGACATTAAGCCTCAGAATTTGCTGGTAAGTGCTTGCTTTTCTCTTATCGGTTTGGACATGAGGATGGTTATGTACATATTTCGAAATGCCCGTCTAATATCATTACTTGTTCCTTCAGACCCACATTTTCTAGATACAACCTTATAGATTAACCCCTTAATAACAGGGTTTTGTTTTTTCGTCTTAGCAGTTTATATCCTTCCAGTGTTTGGATTCAATCAATTCAAGAAAATATTTATTTTCTAGTGATTAAGATCAAATTTTTGCAGTAATTCATTTCACCTTTATGATATTTTACTAATGAATTTTTTATTCATTATGCAGGTCAATCCTCACACTCATCAGCTTAAAATATGTGATTTTGGGAGCGCAAAAATGTTGGTATGTTTTTTCCTTTGTTTAAATTTAGAGGTACTTTTGTGATGTTCTGGTAACTTATGAAAGTTGTTCCGACGTTTTTAGGTGCCAGGTGAACCCAACATATCGTATATTTGCTCACGGTATTACCGGGCTCCGGAACTTATTTTTGGGGCTACCGAGTATACTACCGCAATAGATATGTGGTCCGTTGGTTGTGTCATGGCCGAGCTACTTCTTGGACAGGTGAATCTTTATGGGTCCAGTTGCTATCTAAATTAGTTTATAGTTTCTTAAGTGTAAGAAATTGAGATTGTTCCTTATTTGTTTGTAGCTTACTATAGTAGCATGTATTCTGGGGCTAGATTGATCCTTATTTTAATAAATGTACTGGTATCTGTGGCTTACTTATGTGTTTTCTTATGCGTCTTTAATTAAGACGTGCACTCACTCTTTGTAATGTCTATTTCATATACATATTGCTAGATCTGATAGCTGCTGGTTCATGTTTTATTGCAGCCACTTTTTCCTGGGGAGAGTGGTGTTGATCAGCTGGTAGAAATTATAAAGGTATAGTGTTGAAATTACCATTTTTTTTTTTTGCCATGATATGTGCTTGTTTTGCATTTTGTGTACCTCAGTGATATAGTTCTCCTTTCTTCCTTTGTCCTATTAGATTCTCGGGACACCAACAAGAGAAGAAATCAGGTGCATGAACCCAAATTACACTGAATTCAAGTTTCCTCAGATCAAAGCTCACCCGTGGCACAAGGTCTGCCTGTTTTAAATGTAAAGAAGAGATGATTTCCATCCCCCCCCTCCCTCTGCTATGCCTTTTATCTTATGCTTGTATACTTTCGCCTGATTTCCAGATATTTCACAAGCGAATGCCCCCTGAAGCAGTGGACCTGGTGTCAAGGCTTCTCCAATATTCGCCAAATCTTCGTTGCACTGCTGTAAGAAGATTAAAGCTATTTTAGATAATCTTTTCTTGGTTTTACTGAATTTGGCATTCTCCTTTATAATATGGTCCAAACCAAATGCTGGTTATTATGCAGTTTCATTTTGATAATCATGTTTGGAATTAGAACGTTCTGATGATTCTGCTAATTGGGAAACTTTCATAGTCTCTAGCATGAAGCTATTGCCTATTACTATAAATTTGCACATGTATACACCGTTGGTGGACATCTCATCACTGTAATTTCCATGTGTTATTTATATGGTTTGTTGTCATTGTAATGGTCGAATTTTACTGTTCAAGTCGAGGTTATGCAAGCATTTCTTCTAAGAATCTATTATTATCTTAATCCCATGTCCTGATTTACAGTTAGAAGCATGTGCACACCCCTTCTTTGATGAGTTAAGAGACCCAAATGCGTCCTTACCTAATGGCCGAGCTCTCCCTCCTTTGTTCAATTTCACAGCTCAAGGTATATCCAATATAATCCTCCTTCCCTTGAGCTATTCTCCCTTATTCTTTTACCATTGCTGATATCTAATTTTATGCAGAACTGGCTGGTGCATCAACTGAGTTACGGCATCGTCTTATTCCTGAGCATTTAAGGAATTAATGTGAAGGTCAGGTGGTCTTGTCTGTGCTCAATATAAATATGCTTTTGATTTCTGTAGTCGTACACAAGCTATGCTGCTCTGCTCTTATAGCCAAGATCCACCATTTTTGATCCTCTACGGACGACTTGGCGCATTTGAAAGTCTACTGTGTTGCAAGATTTTTTATTTCTGAAAATTCGTATGAGCAAACTGTGGATGGGATTATCACGTTGATGGAATGGGTCTGCTCGGCGGGGAGGCTTCAAAATTATACGTGTCTACAATGTGGCGATGTTGTATGCGCTCTGTAAAAGATGGATTTTTGCAGAAATGTGTTGTCATACATATTTTTCACATGCGTTCTGGTTTTTCATACTAACTTCATGGAATTTGTTCAGATTGATTAGGTTGTTCTCAGTGTATACGGTTCTTTCTCACTTTCCACTATTAAAAGAGAGATTCAATATTCAAGTAAGTGGCTTCTTGTTCTTCAATTTTGTTTAGATTGTAGTTATTTCTACCGAGTAAAATTTGTAGATCAATGGATTAGGATTATTCATCCATCAGTATACGGCTAAAAAATTATTATTGGCGAAGACTATAAGACTTCTAAACCCAAAACTGCAAAGATTTTACGAGTCAATTGATGACAACAACAGCAAATACAGAAGAATGCACTACTCTGCAGCTATAGTTTCAAGGCATTTAACAATATACGTTATGGTGACGATGAAAATCTGAAGTCAAGTAATATGAATTTTGGGATTTTCACATCAAAGATCAAAATCATGGAACTCGTGCTTTTAAAAGTGGGAGCTTTTTACTGCACCAACAGAAGTCAGTTTAATTTTGTGGTTCTCTCCTAAAAGCTTAAGAAGACAATACAGCATACACCAACCGCCAAGGAAAAAGGAAATCTTGCATGATATGCTCATGCTATGCTTAAATGAAATATCACTTTAAATTTTGCCTTTTGAGGTTAGAGATATACAACCGTCATAAGGACTTGTTGTGGCTGGGTCCGCGAAGAGACATCAGTGGGAATCGTCATGATTGTAGCTTGGCTTAGCTCAACCGAATTCTACTGGGCATTTTACCTTAGCTAAAAGTTCTATCAAGCCCTGTTGGCGCGGCAACTTAACTAGTGATTCTTCTAATAATATAAAGTTGAAGTGGGGTATCCAAAGAAGAAGCATGCAAATGCAATTGAAAAATACCTTAACCAATAAAGGGTAAATTTCAAAGTTATTTGAGTAGACCAGTCTCTATCTATCTATATATTTTTATATGAGCAAAGATCGAAAGGTCAGTATCTTTACAAATAAAGGAATTTTCAAAAGGGAATTGAACCTCTGACATTTGTTACACCAACTAACTTAAGAGACTAACCGAAACCTATGTACTGTCTGTTCGTCTCAATCTTCAGACATAAACCTATGTACTTTGGCTGTTCATCTCGATCCAACTGCGATCTGGCTCCTTGCTGATCCCCCATTGATTTCATCGATCTTTGGACTCTTGCAGCGTCTTCCCATCCACCAGCTGCAGAAAATACATGTTAGATAGCAGAACATAAGGCGCAGCGGTTAAATGGTTCCAATTCAAGAAGATTCTTTGCTGCCTTCTCTCCAAGTTTTACATTGCCATGTACTCTACACGCAGCAAGAAGTGCCTTCCAAACAGTTGCATCTGGTTCCTCGGTCATTTGATTTGGTAATCCCTCAGCCTCCTTAAAGTCCTCCCGACCGCCCCAAGAGATCGATTCAAATTAGATTTGACCATTTTCCACAAGATCAGCATGGCTACAAGCAAACAAGAAACCAATAAAAGTAATGAAGTCCGGGTTTGTTGCCAGTCGCAATCATTTGATCGTAAAATTTTAGAGTCCCTTCCCTTACCATTTTGCGCACAACCAACTATTAGAGCTGTCCAACTGATCACGTTTCCCTTTTTTTTTTTAATATATTTTTTAATGAAACATTACTTCAGCATATCATTAACACAAAACGGCCAAGAACATGAAAAGGTACAGCCACAGAACCAACGAAAAAAACATGAAAAGCAAACATGGACTCCGCATTCCACATGCGAATGATCAACGAGTTAACGGACCATGATCATCTAGACACTTGAGGGGATAAGAGGTATTTGAAATATAGCCGAAATTAGATGTAGCAGAGCACCAAGCAGCTAAGTTATGAGCACCAAAATTAATAGTTCGAAGCACAAGAGAGGTTTCCCACGTAACAAGGGACTCGAGGAGGTGCTGGCAAACTTCGGTCATCATATTAGCCTCCCAGAAGTCTGCATAATAACTCGATGCACAGCCATGAAATCAAACTCCAACTCAGAGAACACCTTGTTGTTTCTAGACTTCCAAACCTGGTCCAACAAGATCGAAGTATAAAGAAAGAACTCTGGAATAGAAACGAAGCCAGATGAGTCAAACATGAGCTTGAATAAGTTCACAATTATGTCAAAAACGGATAGTAGTCAACACAAACTGATCATGTTTCTTACACATCTTAAGTCTAAGACTCTATTAGCCTCTTCTATGCACCCATATTTTGCATACATTGTTACCAAGGAGTTATCTACTGAGAAGGATGATTGAAGGCCAAATCTAGTAGAGTTTGCATGAATTTGTCGCCCAAATTCGAAGACTGTTAGTTCAGTACCATTGTGTGCATAGCCTGTCACCCAAAAGCTTAAGCAAAGTACGTACCCAACATGCATATGGGCCAAACAAAGGAGATGCACTTCGAACAAAAACATTAGTCACGAATCCACTCGAACTATGCATTCATGCACATGAGACCCAACGCCACGCTCTGAAACCGCAGCAAGGGCTGTCAAAAAAGCCCGGAAATGTATTCTGATCATTCATTTTTATTATTACAAAATGAGTTTGAGATGCTTGATCTAAGCTAAATTGAATTTTACACTCTAATCACAGCCCTCACTTGGTCATAGTTTGAGAATTAGACCCTTTTCAGCTAATGATAAAACAAGGACCTATAGGCTAAGTTTTTTTTCTTTTTTTTTTGGTTGACTAGGCTAAGTTTGACAGAGAAGAAAGAAAATGGGAAATATAGTTGTTTAGTAGGTGAATAGGAAGCAATAATTAATTTATTTAAAATAAAAATTTTACTCTCTATCTTATTTTAAAATTTGATATGCAAGGATACTTTAGTAATTCAACTCCTTTTATCAACTAAACAATTTTTCCTCTATATTATACTTTAGTAAATTCAACTACTTGTAAACTAAATAAATTTTCTTCCATATTTTCTTTCCAATTTAGGGGGAGAAGTTTTTGTAGGATTAAATGGTTATTATTTTTTACCTTTCCCTTTTCTGTTTCTTTTCCTTTCTACTAAATAATTCTTCCTTTTTTCATGATCCTTTTATACCCGTTCTTTCAAAACAAACTAACATTTTTAGAATAATTGGCTTTTATAATTTCATTATATTAGCATTTTTTTTTCTTTCATGAATACCAAACAACAGAATAAAACATATTTTTTTTCATTCTGGTATTTTCCTTTCCTATTCATCCAGTTTTTTCCCTTCCCATTTTCTTTCCTCGCTAACAAACTTAGCCTATAAGTCCATGTTTTATTATTAGACGACGAAGAGGGTCTTATTCTCAAATTATCACCAAGTGAGGGCTATGAGAAACCCCCGTAGCTCAATATTATCTTAGTAAACTTACCAAATAAGCAAAAACGAAAGGATACATATATGTCTTCATGAAATAATGCAAATTTGTTTTATTTATATGTTATACCGCGGAGGCAATTGCCCAATGGACTAAGCAAACGCTTGCCCAATAGTGTATCATTATCCATGAATTTGAAACAGACGCATCCAAAGAACTACGAACCTGCGCGTTCATATTCGAAGACTCACCATCTTCCACTGTAGAAAATTCGGTCTTTTCCTTCAAAATCCAAGAACACGTCCGAAAAACACCCGTTTGAAATCAAATACACACAGACCCAATTTAGCTCCATTTGGAGAATTCAAAATTTTCCTCTCAACCCAAACTTAGAAACCAACCGTTTTTTAGCTTCAAAAAAATTTGAATCTTCAAATTTATGTACGATTGAGGTACAGGAAACTACTAGTCACTTTTTGATCTTATTTGATTTTGACCCTTAAATTTTACGTCCCCAAAAACCCATTTTGAATCGTTTTCCAGTCTTTAAATATCGTTTAAAACCAGCCCACTTACCTCAAATTCAAAGCCATCTTCAAAATTTTCGTGAATTTGAGATTCGTAACATATATATACACATATTTGTATATATTTGAATTCCCGTGATTGAATTTTACGAAACACCCACCTCGTAAAATTCTCCCGTGGAAGCCATGGACCCCACGCCGTTACTCGGAAGCTCCATGGCCAATAACCTCATCCGGAGCCGCCGAGTCGTGCGCCGGACGCCGCCGTCACTCCGCCGCGCGGCTCGGCTCTTCCGGCGCGCCAGCGGGCGCCGAATGATGCTCCGGGATCCGTCCGTTCAGGTCCGAGAGAACGCGGCTGAGGAGCTGGAAGAGAGGCAGAGCGGGTGGGCTCAGTCGAAACCCATCATAGTGCTTGATATTTTGTGGCACCTGGCGTTTTTGGGCGGCGGGTTTGCGGTTCTGGGGCTGAGCTGGAACGAGAAGCCTTTGGTGCCGCTGAGGCTATGGGTGCTGGGCTACATGGCTCAGTGTCTAGTTCACATGGGGTGCGTCGTTGCGGAGTATAGGCGGCGGCGTATGGGGGACACGGAAGCGTTGGAGGGCAGTCGGGGATGGGAAAGTGGTGGAGATTGGAGTTCGAGTTCTGGGAGCGATGTGGAAGATTATGCAACTGAACGGAGTGAGGCGGATGATGATTCCAGGTAGAGTTGATATAATCTTATTCTCATCTGTTGGTAATTATTGGAGCTACCGTTTTTGTGTTTCATGGTTTTGGGTTTGTGTTAACGTCTGTGTTAAGTAGTTTAACGTATGCAAGTGTATATCTGGCAGCTAGAAACAATTCTGTAGGTAATGTTCAAGTAACATGGAAATTACATTATTGTAAATCTTTGGATAATGGTTTGAGTTTTTACGTGCCTACGGTGCATATGTTGTTGATATTGGCATAGTCCTTTCGGCGAGCCTTTAACCATTGTTGAATTATAGATTTTGATGGTTGATATGAAATGGGAAATCGAGTAGCATAATAGCTGGTAAATTTGTTCTGAAATTCAGTTGTGATTTAGTTTAGGGGATTGATATTTACTTGGTTGTACCATGTTAACTATATGTTGTCCTCGTTCTTTGCTTTACAGTGTTCCAAAGCATCTGGAGTCTGCAAATACCATGTTTTCCTTCATATGGTGGGTTGTTGGATTCTACTGGGTGACTGCTGGTGGCGAAAGTTTGACCCGTGATTCACCTCAGTTATATTGGTCCGTTCTTAGAAGTTTTCCCTTGTCGAGTGGTATTCTCTTAGGTCGTCCTTGTTCGTTTTGTGTTATTACTTACGTGCAGCTCTGTTTTGCAGGCTTTGTATTACATATTTAGCTTTCGATGTGGTTTTTGTCATTATATGTGTCGCCGTCGCTTGTCTCGTGGGTATTGCTGTTTGCTGCTGTCTGCCATGCATAATTGCAATCTTATATGTTCTGACAGATCAGGTAGATGGTGCTACATAATCTTTTCACTCTTTAAGAAAAATTTGATAATTCGTTTTTCAAGCCTGTAATGTTCAACTGAAGTTGATTCTGATTTTCGTATGTTGGATACGTAGGTTGAGTTGACCATCTCTGCATTTGTACATTACTAACAATATGGAATATCATGAGAAAGGATAGAAGTAAATTGTTTATGGGAATAATACTTTCACTTTTCTTGTGTTATATTTGTGTCAGTTGCATTAGCCTTAAGTTAGTTAAACTATCAGTTGACTTATTATTTAATATTCATAGGTCTAATCAATTATGACACAGTACAAGTTCATAAGAGAGCTTATAGAACATGTTTGTTTATAATAAAATTGTTCTTTTTTCTTCCCTGAACATTGAATTCGAAGGTAGTACATCAACTATCTTTAATCTTGGGCGTCTTTTGTTCGTAGTTTCTTATCTTGAGTATATTAAGACTACCCTAAGACTTTGGATATTCAAGTAGTTATCTGCTCCGTCCATAGTTAGATTCTTAAACAGACGATTTTCAAACTAAAAGGTACTATTTTCAATTTAAGGTTAAGGCCCACTTTTTGTAGTTTTGTCACGGAGGAAACTCGTAGCAAAATATTATTGTCTTGACGGTGCTGGATTTGTTCCTCGTATTTTTCTTTTTTAATTATCTTATAGTTGGGAGTGTTCTCTGTAGCATAATTTTGAATTTTTATGTGAGCATGGAAGGATTGCTTGGAAAGATCCTCTGGTTCTTTTTCTTGGCGAGACTACCCTCTGTAATACTCTATGAGATGTTTATGGCTAACATGACCTATCCCTTTCTGTGAAATAGGAGGGAGCAACAAATGAAGAAATTGATAATTTGCCAAAATTCAAATTCCGCATAATAGGTGATTCGGAGACAGTTAATGGCGAGATCCAACAATCTTATCAAGGAGTATTGATTGAATGTAACATAGATTCACCCACCGAACGTCCAGTTTCGCAGGAAGATGCTGTAAGCTTCCTTTTGTTCAGCTGTATAAAGTTCTGATTATCTCATTAGATAGGAGATATCATATTCTTTCGTAATCAGTCACATATCCCAGCAGTTCAAAGTTGGAAGTACTAAAACAAAACCAGTCATGTAGTGTTGTTTAAACGAAATCTTACCACATTAATAATCAAGGAAGCTCATTAATTGGTTCATAACTTTCTTTGAGTTAAAAACTTTTCTGATCTGATTAAATACATATGGTAAACTGCAGGAATGCTGTATCTGCCTCTCTGCGTATGACGACGAAACGGAACTGAGGGAGCTTCCATGCGGTCACCATTTCCACTGCACCTGCATAGACAAATGGTTACACATTAATGCTATTTGCCCTCTATGCAAGTTCAACATTTTGAAGCCCGGCAATCGAAGTGGCAGTGAAGTATAGGATAGGAAGTTCTCTGGTTGTTTCTGCTTAAGGGGCTTTATTTTCCTCCTCCCTTTCCCTTTGTATCATAAAAACCAAATTCTTCCTGTGACATTTTTGGATACGGTCATAAGATCCAGTGGTCATAAGGTCATAAAATTTTTTGAGATTTGTCACACCAAGTAACTTAAGAGACAAACTGGAACCATGCTATCTCAGATGTGTGTGGAACCTCAAATCTGAGATAGACCTAACAATTAAGATTTTGAAAAGCAATTGTTGAAATGATTCTTTTGGTGAAAGTACCTGTAAAATAATAAAAAAATATATTCAATAATACGAAGGGTGTCGAGTGCCAAAAATGCATCATGCTTTGAAGAGTTGGATGGGAAAGTTCCTCGACTTGAAGACAAATTCTCAATTTCTTGGCAGTCTGTAAGGCGATAATCAAAGTCAATTATATCTTTCAATTATACATAGCAGTATATTCCCATATATGACGTCGTATCTATATCTGAGGGAAGATAAAAGAGGCGCTGTTAAAAGTCCATCTTTTTAGAATCTTGACTAGATGACAGGATCCAGTAATTGGAAATCATAGAAATATCTACGGTGCTGGCTGAAATCTATGTTGATAGCTAAAGAGGACTCAATTTAACATATTTTACCAGTTAAGTCTTCATTCAACACTGTAGGCTTGATTCTGAAGGCGTTTTCCTTTTCCAGGTTGAATATTCTACTTTCAGGTGTTCAGCAAAATATCAACCAGCAAAATCTCCAGTGTCATTAAGAAAAGGAGAAAGTTTAATATTCTAAACCTTCCGTGTTGGTGAGAGCAGGGTAAACCATCATAATCTAAGCATTTCATGCCCCTTGAATGGATACTGGCTATATAGGCGACAAGATTAAGGGATAACCTTCAAGTCCGCTACCAATAGTCCCCACAAGAACAATTCCCTTTTTTGAAATGATGAAAACAATTTGGATCTCTCAATATGATATGCCGAAGAAATACCCTCGATATATACTTCATAGCAGTATGGCAATCCCCGCAGACTCGGAGGTTCTTAAAAATCCGAATTGGTGCTCCTGCCGGCACGGTAAGGAGTCCAAAAGCAATTGCTAACTTCTCACTGTGATAAGCTAGACCAAGCCCCTTCCCCTCTTCATCCATGTCTTGAAGAGCAAAATTCATGTCTGGCACATACCCAGCTTCCTTAATCAATATCATTATCTCATCAAGCTTCGAATATATTTCAGCAGTTCTTGGATGGCCTCTATCTTCAGACATAAACCTATTTACTTGGCTGTTTATCTCAATCCAACTGCATCCAGGTTCCTTGCTGATTCCCATTGATTTCATCAATCTTCGGACTCTTGCAGCATCTTCCCATCTACCAGCTGCAGAATACATGTTAGATAACAGAACGTAAGGCACAGCATTAAAGGGTTCCAATTCAAGAAGATTCTTAGCTGCCTTCTCTCCAAGTTCCACATTGCCATGTACTCTACATGCAGCAAGAAGTGCCTTCCAAACAGTTGCATCTGGTTCCACTGTCATCTGATTTACTAATCCCTCAGCCTCTTTAAGTTTTCCCGATCGCCCCAAGAGATCAATCATACAGGCATAATGCTCTGGACCTGGTTTTATTCCAAAAGCCTTATCCATTGATTTAAAGTAGGT
Source organism: Parasponia andersonii (assembly GCA_002914805.1). Taxonomy (NCBI): domain Eukaryota; kingdom Viridiplantae; phylum Streptophyta; class Magnoliopsida; order Rosales; family Cannabaceae; genus Trema; species Trema andersonii. Next base: position 573,490 of record JXTB01000213.1, on the reverse strand, counting down.
TCGACCATTTTCCACAAGACCAGCGTGGCTACAAGCAAACAACAAACCAATAAAAGTAATGGAGTCTGGGTTTGTGCCAGTTGCAATCATTTTATCGTAAAATTTTAAAGAGTCCCTTCCTCTACCATTTTGTGCATAACCAACTATTAGAGCTGTCCAACTGATCACATTCCTTACACGCATAGCGTCAAAAACTCTAGTAGCCTCTTCTATGCACCCACATTTTGCATACATTGTTACCAGGGAGTTATCTACTGATAAGGATGATTGAAGGCCAAATTTAGTACAGTTTGCATGAATTTGTTGCCCAAATTCTAAGACTGTTAGTTCTGCACAGGCACTTAAAACACTGGCTACCACAAATTGGTCCAGATCTATCGCTGCTATTCTCATGTCGCGAAACAATCCTATTGCTTTTCCATGGGAGCCATTGTGTGCATAGCCTGTCACCAGAGACGTCCATGATATCACATCTTTGTCCTGAATAAGATCAAACATTCGAAATGCCCAATCCAAATTTCCCTGTTTAGCATACATGTCAACAAGAGCATTAGCAACAAGTACATAAGCCTCAAATCCAGACTTGATTATCAGACAGTGGACAGCCTTTGCATTTTCAATTTCCTTCAAGACAGCAAAGGAGTTTAGAACAGATGGGTACGTAAAACTATCAGACTTCATATCTCTTGCATGCATTTTTTCAAACAAGATCAAAGCATCTTCCAAGTGTCCTTGTCTCACGCATCCAACAATCATGGAATTCCAAGAAACTACATCATCAGCCTCCATATTCTCCAATACCGTCTTTGCACTAGCTAAATCTCCACATTTTGCATACATATCAACCAATGCACTTTGAACAAACACATTAGCCCCAAATCCACTCCTAACTATGCATCCATGCACCTGAGCCCCAAAGCCACGGGCCGAAACCGCAGCGCAGGCTGTCAAAATGCCAGGAAATGTAAACTGATTCGGCTCTGCACCTTCTGATCGCATTGCTCGAAAGCACGTCATTGCCTTGAAGCATTCACCATTTTGAGAGTACCCACTAACCATAGCAGTCCACATCACATTATTTCTACTATCCGGGGACATCCCAAATAGATATTCAGCCTCCAATATGTGCTTGCACTTTGCATACATGTCAACAAGACCAGTGAGAACAAAATCACTCGAGTCAAATCCGGTCTTAATGGTATATCCATGAATCTGCTCACCTCTTTGAAGTAAACCCAACATTGAACACAACCTTAGGACACTACCCAACGTGAACTGGCTAGGCATTTGTCCCTCCATCTGCATTTGCCAAAACAGTCGAAAAGCTTCAGTTTCACGTTCATGGCGACAGTACCCAGATATCAGGGATGACCAAGTGATGGGAGTTTTTATCGGGGTCTCGCTAAAAAGTTGTGTAGCATCAGATAGTCTTCCCGAATTGGCATAAGCAGCTACCATTGTATTCCAAGTAAACTCATCTCGAACGAGCATTTTGTCGAACAGTTGGCGAGCTTCATCAACTCGACCAGATTTGGACAACTCATTTAAAAGTCTATTGGACTCAAACCGAGAATGAGTCGAACCAACAATGCTGTAAGTGGAATTACTGAATTCTATGATGAGCTTGAAGAGTTGACGATTAGCATTATGAGCAAAATATAAGATTCTTGAATTGAGTTTGACCATTACCCCCTTTTACATTCAGAACTTCTACATTATATTATATCCCCAACCCCAACTAAAAACAAACTAACTTCGGGAAGCATTTTTTTGGGATATATATACTCGAACGATGGTATTTATACATTAAATTTTAATTATCCAAAATAATATTAAAAAAATACCGCTGAACTGGTACTATATATGTGTTGTTATTAAAAAAAAAATAATAATAAAAAATACGAAAGCTCAGATGCGTGTCTTATACATCCAAATGATGTTCGGAAGATATATCGATGGACCCCTCCCATCGAGTCAGCACACGAATTCTTCACAGCTCTACTTAGTTTGCACCAGCCGGGAATCGAACCCGGGTCTGTACCGTGGCAGGGTACTATTCTACCACTAGACCACTGGTGCTTGTTACTCTGCAACTATTTTTCTTTATAATTGTTCAATTATAAGGAGTAGGTATTTCTCCACTCTTAAACATAAGTGGATGGAACTGAATTTTAAAGTCGGGTAAAACAGTTGGGTTACGAGATCGTTATTATTAGTTACTAGAGGTGTTATTCTTTGGTTTCCAATTGAATTTTTATTTACCTTATCTTTCATGTACTTTTTTTTAGACAAGAAAAAAGATCATTTATATCTGGAAAGCAAATATTTATAAAATTCTCTTAGTTTAAGACAAATTTAATTCTAGAAATTAAAAAAGTACCATTGGTTTGTTACTCTGTCTAATTTTGTCAAAATTAAGTTATTTTTTAATGGCCAAGATGCCTTTACCCACACACCAATAATTAGCTAAAATTAGACGAAGAAGCAAAAATTAATGTATGACTTTTTTTTAAAAAAAATTCTTTTTAATTTATATTTTCTCCACTATTATTTGGTTTTCTTCGTGAGAGTTCTTTTTTTTTTTTTTTTCTGTTACAATGTTACAACTTTAGAGCAAGGATAAGTTAATATTTTGTATATCAGTGCATCAATTAGTTATTCTAGAGGGATATTTTTGTTGTATTTTGAAAAAAAAAAAAAAAAAAAAAGAACTTAGCAACTCTCGCACTTTGGCTAACTTAAGTGAATCGTTTGTGATTTTCCCATCCGAAAAATTATTCACTAGCTATGATGGACAATAATAACTCAGGCACTGACAGAGTCTGAGCCAATTTTGAATATGACAATAGGTTAAATCTTAAATCGTAAAAGAGTATTTTGATATTTGAATATTCTATAATTTAAAACTTGAAATTTAGACTCTACAAAATAATTTGGTGAGATTAATAATATTTGAAAAATTTATACCTTAGATTGACATTTTGAATAATTTTAACTAATAAAAAATAATGATATAATTAAAATTAAGGAGAATCATAAAGACTAATTTATTTTTTATAAAGAATATTACTATCATTTTTACTAAAAATGGTTAAAAAATCAGTACAAAATATTAATTTTCATAAATTTTTAATTTTATGATATTATTTTGTATAATACAAATTTTAGAATTTAAATTAAAAAATACTCAAATCTCAAAATATTTTTTTTTACAAAGTACTCTTTTTTTAATAATTAATTGTGCTTGGTCTTATCGTATTACTACTTATTCAATAATCAAATTGCTTTTGGATGTTACAGTAAATATGGACAATAATGAAATAGGCACCGACAGAGTGAGTCATTCTTGTGTATGATAATATTACTACTATTATTATACTTTTTTTATAATTAACTGTGCTTGGTCTTATCGTATTACCACTTATTCAATAATCAAATTGCTTTTGGATGACACAGTAAATTGCTTTGCGGTACCAGCCCAAAAAAATTAATATATAATTTTATCATTGTTTTTTGCGGTTCCACCCCAAAATATTAATATATAATTTTATCACTGTTTTGCGGTACTAGCCCAAAAATTAAATATATTTTTGCTAAAGAGAATCCATTTGCGAGTTGTGTTGTCATTTTTGGATGGATGCATGCGCTCCACGTTGAGGTAACGTTTCACGATTTCCATCGAATTTTGACCAGTATATACTAAAACTTGTTACACCAAGTCAAACTAACGGCGGCGCGTGCTTCTCATTTTGAAGTCAAACATGAGGAAAGTTTGATTTTGTTTTTATTTTTAAATTCTGATGTTCATTTTCTTTTATATAAATTACTAAATAATATTATAGCATTATAAAGTCTGATAGATATCTACAAGGAACGTCTAGTAAATTTTTAACTTGCGTATCTCGGTCAGAACTTTTGAGTTTTGACTACGTACGTCTTTGAAGAAAAAAAAAAATCAGCTTAATTTAATTTTTTTTTTCCTTTCTGCAAGAACGAAGATACTGGGCCAATTTTCCTCACATGCATGTGTTTATGGTTAAAGTTTGTGTCAAATTTCCACATAATTAATTTCCACGGGAATTTGCACATAATTTCCACTTAGTTATTGGTGCTCTCAGCGAAATGGCTGAATTATTGGATTCTTTAAGTAAATAGCAGTTTTTTATTATTTTTGTTATTATTTTTTTAAAAATTTCGGACTATATCAGTTTTAATATGCTTACAGGGTTAAATGCAAAAAATCTCTGAATTTGGCCTTCTACAATTTAAATCGTAAATTTTAATTTTTGCAAAAAAAAAATCTTCATATTTTGAAATTTGAAATATTTGTACCTTACGTACTTATTTTGCTCACTTTATGTTTTTCCAAATGATATTTTTTTTATAAATGTTTTAAATTTTTGAAAAAAAAAACATAATTTAGGTCAAATTTCAAATACACTACAACAAAAACTGATATTATTAGTATAAAAACTGCCATTTAGCTAGTAAGGAAAACACAGTGCGAATACTTAGTTAAAACGAAGTACAAAACGGTGATTTATTATAATTACTCTTAGCTTTTATTGTATGTTTGCTCTCCTTTGAAAACCATGCTATAAGTAAATATATGCATGTCATATATTAATTATAGCCGATGGCATAATCTCTTACCATTCCTTTGTTTTCTCTATCCGTCTTTCTTCTAATGATTGAATACGTTTTCGTAGCATGTATATAAAAATAATCTTTGATTTCTTACATATAAACGGTCATCAAAAAATTAGAACTCAACATACTGTTAGATTAAGATTTTGTAGTCATATAGTATCATATTGTGAATGATCTGACGACTTTGATGGAGCAAGTCATCTTTCCTTTTTTCTTCTAATTTTAATATTTTAATCTAAAGTTAGGAACATTAATAACGAAACGTTACTCGTTCTCTTCACACTAAATTTATCAATAACATTCTATTCATTAAAAAAAAAAAAAAGTCCGTTATGATTATCCTTTAAAAGAAAATGTTGATCATATATATCTCCATTTTATTATACCATATTTCAATAAAAGTAACGATTACTTTATCAAAATTATTTTGAATACATTTTTCTTTCATGCATGATTTCACGATCCAACTACGTACTTCACTGATCAAACATGTGGGAATGAAAGCCGATAAATAAACAATTACTAACTAAAATTTGTTTAAAGTAACGCATATATACACATACATTTTAATATTTTAATATAAAGTTAGGAACATTAATAACGAAACGTTACTCGTTCTCTTCACACTAAATTTATCAATAACATTCCATTCATTAAAAAAAAAAAGTCAGTTATGATTATCCTTTAAAAGAAAATGTTGATCATATATATCTCCATTTTATTATACCATATTTCAATAATAGTAACGATTACTTTTTCAAAATTATTTTGAATACATTTTTCTTTCATGCATGATTCAAGATCCAACTACGTACTTCACTGATCAAACATGTGGGAATGAAAGCCTATAAATAAACAATTACTAACTAAAATTTGTTTAAAGTAACGCATATATACACATACACACATTCAATTGATCATTTTTCTCTATAACTGAATATTAGAATCCATACTACCAATTCGAAATAGTTTCTGAAACAATAACATATATATTTAATCATAATTATTTTTCTACTAACTCTGTTTTTTCAGTAGATTTTTCTTTTTTTTTCCCTAAAAATTTCAATGGTAGGCATACAAAACAGGAAGCCCAGTCACAACGCCGCCACCATAATTATTCTTCCCCACGGGAACTCCGACCGATGAAGCAGGCGTCGGCACCGATGCCGATGCCGAATACGTATATGCCCGCGCTGGAGGAACCTTCGATCTGACCGAAATGTTGATAATCCCATTCCTTTCGCCTCTCTGGTCCCTCAACCTATAGCTCAAGAAATGCAAGTAAGTCTCCGGCACGTACGCGCCGGAGAAATCAGAGACCGGAACCCTAGCTACTCCGACGACTCTGTTCCCGAACGCAGTTTTGCAGTAAACCTCGACGCTCACCGCCGGCGCTTGAGCCGGCAAATCCAGCACGAACTTCTTGTCCCACCTCGGGTAGCTTCCGCCGTCGGCGTCGATCTCCGTCATCCTGAAGTCGCTTCCGCCGTCGGGTCTTACGACGACGAAGGCGTTCTTCTTGATGGATCTCCGGTCGACCCGGAGATTCTCGCCCGATATGACCGTTATTTCTACTGTTCGGGACGAGGTGGTGCCGTACAATTTCGCCATAACTAACTAGCTAATCACGTGATTTTTTTCCCTCCAAAAATGAGTGAGTGAGTGATTTTTTTTTTTTTCGGTTGAAGGATTTTTTGTTTGGGGAGAGGGAAAATTTGAATGGTTAGGTGGGAAAATTGAATTCTCAACATTGCCGACTAGAAGATGATATGGGTATTTATTGACGGTGAGGTCATGAGAGAGGAAGTCTGTTAGGAAGGAAGATAGAAACTGGTATGTTATTTCTAATTGGGCTGATTTATTTGAACATTCTGACCAACGCGGCCCATTAAAAAATAAAGAATAAAAAAAATAAATTTGAAAACAAAATGTGATTAATTAGGATGATTAAGGGTGATTTTGAATAAGGAACAGACATATGGCAGTTAGGGGTTTGGTAAACTGAATTTTAAATCGACTTTCTGATTGATTGGAACGCGTGGTATGAGTGCACCGTGATCTTTTAAGGTTATGTTAGGTAGAGAGAAAAAAAATGGTATGAGTGCATCGTGATCTTTTAAGGTTATGTTCGGTAGAGAGAAAAAAAAAAATAGGAAGAAAAAAGTAAGGAATGAAAAATTAGGTGGAAAATAAAATGTTTATGATAATAAGAAAAATATTTTTTATTATTGTTATTTGATATATAAGAACAAATGAAAATTAATATATTTTAAAATAATAATTTTTTTTTTCGGACAACTGTTTTCAAATTCAGCTGGATCTAGGTACGTATAACTTAATTGTTTGGTAACTCATGTAAAATAAATATTAAATTTTCTTCCCATAATGCAAGGTAGAACGTATAATATATATATATATATATATATATATATATTTATGGACACTAATTTAGTAGGTATTTTTTTTTTTTACCTATCAATTTGGCCAATGAAAATTTAGCATGCACATTTTTTTATTGTAAAAAGTAAGAGAAAGAAAAAACATTAATGATGCACGTAAAAAAAATACCTATTAGATGGCAACCTATTTATTGACCATTAATCGGGCAACCACCGCGCCAATCCCTCTCCCTGATACTTTTTAAGCTTCTTTTACTTGTACACGATTTTTTCTTATTCAATTCTAAAGACTTGAAAAAAAAATAGTAATTTCGTTCGCTCTGATCTTGTTTGATCTATTCCAGTCAATCATATATAATATAGTAACGTGCATACGGCGCACATCCTAATTATTATAAGTACACATTTAAAAAGAAAAACTCTACCCATTCCAGTCATGTTTTAATGTGAAATGGACAACTTGTTAAGGTTAATTATTATTTTTTTTTTAATTTAAAAGCAATAATATAAGACCAGATTAAACGGTTATATATATGCTTCACCTCTAAATTTACGCATATACCCCACATTTCTGTGTTATTAATTCATGATCATGGCGCTAAGGTTTTTCATTGGCATGGTACGTAGAGATTTGCAAAAATTTGGTTTCCTAATCAACAAATTATACGTGATGAAGTTTAGTCGTGCACATCTCCTATCCGCAACATCTAGCTAGTCATAATTTTTAATACATATTTTGTCAATCTGAGCCTTGTAGATAAACCATCCAAATAATATTATATATTAATAAGAAAGTAGAAACTTTGGAAGATTTTACAAGTCAATTGTTCATTATTAATTTTTCATTTAATTGGTTCAACTACTATATATTCTTCCTCGAAGATCAATTAGGTGAAAATTGAAGGGTAAGGCATACGGAAATTAATGTTGTTATATAGATATTAAATATATATATAAATATTGACTATTAAACCGAAGGCGCGATTGAATATTGTTGACTAAGGAAAAGGCCAGGTCTTGTCCGCGGGTTGACTAGCTAGATCTCTATTTGGGACCTGCTTTGGAGTATGTTCATTGGTGCCGTTGTTTCTACCTTCGTCCTTTGTTTTGTGTAATTGCTGCTCCTAAACAATTGGAGTTTCATTTTGTGGTTTGCATGTGTTAATTTGTGTCATCAAAAAATTGGATTTAGACGTAGTAGCGTGGACTAAGTTTGGACCACGTCAACTCGGAAGTGTAAAGGTAATTAAGCTCCATTTGAAGTTGGTGGTGCTTTACTTTCTTCACTTTATTTATATATTTATTATTATTATTATATATATATATATTTTTTGTAAGAAGATGTCATGAACGTGTAGAGTTCCATTCAACGTTGGTGCTTTATCTTTTTATTTTTGGAAAATGTCATTAAATAACTTTGGAGATTTGATGGAAAATGAATTTAGATTTATATTAAATTTAAGAATTCTCTATACTATTTTCCAAATAATATTTTAATTTTTTTAAATGAACAAGTAAATAATAGTTTCTAAACAACTGTTGGCTATGTATTCAAACACTAATTATAAAAGTGAAGTATTATAAGCCTAAATCTACCCTAGTAATTTTGTCATCTCAAATTAATTTTCCTGATTTAGCATATATGATAAGGTCTATTTCAAAAATAGTTAAATGCAAGCCTTTTTATAATAATAAAAGAATCAAATTCAAGAAAATTTTTCCATATTTCTTAACACAGTATATTTTTTAATAAAAATATAAATACAATATCTTTTTTATGACACATTCTCTTTTTTAAAAAAAAAACAAAAAAACAAAAAAAAATCTTTTAGGATAACTTTCACTCTTCGATTAATTATAGACTTTTTCAACTTTTACCAGCTCCCAAATTAATTTGTTCATGTTGAATTCATTAATCGTACAGAATTTAGTCATTTCATAAAGTTCCGACTATAGCTTAATTACCAAGAAGTTAACATGGAAGTTTCTTATAATTTTCTTTTATCAATTTATTCAAAATTAAAATTCCAACTTCCATACTGTGTGGTTGATTCTACTGGAGCTTCTTCTCATAAAAGGGTCTAAACTAATCAAAATATTTAGGACTAATTCGAGGGATTTTGGATCAAGTTGTACAAAAAAATTCTACGGAATGACCAATTTTGTAAAATGTGATAGATGAATGAAATAAGAAAGAATTAATGGAAAATTAAGTCATTGTTTTATTGCTTGATGTGTGTGGACTCTACTAAAAAATATATCATATTATTGTAGGGATAATCACAAATAAATACCATGAGTTTTGACTCTTTTGGAAAAAAAATCATGATATTTTAATTCTACAAATTAATAATTGACATTTTAGATTTCTACAAATTTATACCAATTTAAAAGACATAGCTCAGTTGGTCCAAAGTTTGAAGGATGTGTGTATGAGTTTGGGAGGGTCAGAGATTCAAATTTTAGTAGAATGTGTGTGTGTTATTTTCTTTTAAATTTATAGTAAGTGATGATCATTAGTTAAACACTACTTTATTTAAAAAAAACATAATTATACTTTTTTAAGTAATTGAAAACGATTAAACTTGGGGTATTGCTTTTAAGAGAGAGAGAGAGGAGGAGTTTGCATTTCACAACTTCAAAAAAAAAAAAGAACTTCCAATCGTTGATGCTTTAGATCTCGACAAAGATGATTCAATCTGACATGCCGTTCATTAATCAAGCTGTGGCTTCAACTACTGTTACTCCTCCTCACAGGGGTGGTTTTCTATTCCTTGCATCAGCCATAATGGACTGTTTTGAGCAGGAGTAAGAATATATGGTGAATGAAGATTGTAGAATACAAGACTTGGGGAATTATGGGCTATTTTCCATTAGTAAGAGAGAGTTGAGATATGGTTAAGAATCAGTGGTTGCTACCATTCGATTTTATTTTTCTCTATAATTTCCATTCTTTACTCTCCATAGTTTCTAGTTTTTTTTTTTTTTTGTTTTTTTTAGATGGTCAAATATATTGGAGGACCAAATGCATTAGAAATTTTAATTTTGCTTTTTTTTTTGAAAAAAAAAACCTTTGTATGAAATGTGTTTTGGTTGATTTTCACCTCAGATCTGTATATAATATTATATATTTGAGTTTTAGGATGAGAAATTATTCTTTTTTAGTCTCGATTGCTATGAGAGTTTTGCAAAAATCAGAGAAAAATACTCAACACTCTAAACCCAATTGGAGAAAAACTCATGGCAAGAGACTTGAAGTAGGATATTACTCTGTGGAAGAGAATGAAGATTGAAGATGACTTTTTGAGTTTTTATTTTTTAATTTTCTTTTTAAAAGATTTATTCTTTTTTATTTTAGATTTGTAAAACGTGTATTTTGAGTTTTAAAATAAAGAAATTATTTTTGAATCATTCCTTTGAGAATTTACTTCCATTCCACGATCTTTTTGTCTTGCTAAAAGATCTTCGATTTCATGTTTCAGATTGTTGAGGAGGATATATATTGTTGTGAGAACTGAAAATAGAAAAGAAGAAAATCCGTAACTATATACAAGCCAAAAAAAATCATAATTATATTTGTTTCTTTTTTTTTTTTTGGGAAAAAAAATACATTCTTTTAAATATTTTTTATTTTTCCAAATTTTTAAATTAAAAATTAAATAAATTATGTATAAAATGTTTTTAGGAATTATATTAGTGTTTAGTATTTATTTGTTAAATTAATCAGGAGTAGTATTGTCTTTTTACTATTAAAATTAGTAGATTGGCTATCACATGGTAGGAGTTCACAGAAATTTAAAATACAAGAGTATTATTTTGTAGAATTAAAAAATCAAGATTTGTTTTACGAAAATTAAAAAATCAGAGTATTTATTTGTCATTATCTCTATTATTATAATATAAAGTATTGTGTGAATCCTACATGTTTAATTAGTAGTACATGATATTGGAGAAAAGACTAGCTCTAGCATTCCTCTGTAGACATGCATATTCATACATACAAATACGCATTACAATCAATGCGTAAACTTAGATCACATACCAAGTGAGCACCGTTCACATAATTCTTATACGATGATTCGGACACTCAACTTCACTGACTTGGCTTCCACGGATTCGGCAAGTAATCATTGGAGTTTGATGAGTGACTGCAATGATTATCCGGTAGGTGATTCCGACGATCGTATACTCAAAAAAAATATACCCATGTACTTAAATCCCTTAATTTGTGTTACCTCACCTTTGAAATGTTTCACTTTCCTATTCTGTTGCCTAACGTTTTAAATATTTCTCTACATGTCGTCAACAACCACATCATCATCTGATTTCTCATAGTCAGGGTCCATAAATTGTAGATCCTCGTGGTTAAAACTTTGCTCACTCTCCCTCAAATTCTCTCCTTCTTCAACCTCGAGCCCGTGATCACAAACTGTATAGCTCTAGAATTAGTTATTCTAGCACCTTCATCACCCATACTATCCCTGAACCACCTACTCCATCTCAAGTTACAAGAGAGGCAGTTGTGGTTTGACTTTCAATTTGTTTTACTGTGTTGGGATGATCAAAATACGCTTCTATTACCCTTGGAACCTTGATAGATGCAGTCAAAAATTAAAGCATGTAAAACCCCTTTATTTTTCTAAGGGTATTTTGGTCTTTTGATCATTTAAAAACAAAATTAAATTAAATTAAAAATTCGAATTTGGGTTAATTTGAAAGAATTTTCAAAATTGTGGACCAAACAGCAATTTTGAGGACTTAATTGTAGAAAATTTTGAACTGGGGTCTTATTTGCAAATTTTGAATCCCATTTAAGGCTGCCATATGTCCCCTCACTCATTTTTCCCCTCAACTCTCTCTCTCTCTCTTGCTCAATTTTCTCTCTGCAAAACACAGCCAAAATGCCAATTTTCTGGCGTTCTCTGACGAAGTCGTTCACGCCACCGTTGAGCTACGCCACTGACCGGCGTGGATAGCCCATCATTAGACAAACCTCCCACCATCAGTTGCAGCGCCATCCGACGTCGTCATCGCCAGAAAAAGCTAGAAAACATCGTGACTTCCGAAGCTCGCTAGCGGCGATTTCGGCATATTTTTGCTGTGAAAATGGTTGGTTTCAACTCGTCTCATCATGATTTTTCATGTGGTACATATATCTAAACTTGAATTTGTCCGAATTAAATTTTACTATTTTTGTCAATTTTGAGCTGTTTTAGTTTCGTATTTAAATTTTTCAATCCGACCGTTAAATCGTAAAATAAACCTCATATTTGTAATGTACTCGTAAAAATAAAAATTTTAATATATATTGACTATATTTGATGACGGGCATGAAAATCTAAATATAATAGCTTAGATTGCCTCGATTTGCGTGTTGTGGGCCTGAATTCGGTCTGAGCCTGAATCAATCAAATTATATGTCTAATCTAGCTTTTTTGGGTACTTTGAATTCAGTGGTGAAGTCCGTTTCACAATCTAAGGCTCTGATTGGAAATCAAAATTTCAAACTTATCAATTGAAATGATCGATAATAATGCTCGACCCTCTAAACGATACCCAAACAACGCCAAAATTTCTCCATAGTCCTATAACACTATTTGAACACTCGATTGAGGTATGGATTCAATAAATTGATTCTAAAATTAGTTTAATTTATAAATTTACATATTTTTGACAAATATAGAATTTTGTGAAATTATTTATAAAAAATGTATTTATATCTTTTTTTTACTTGATTTGATTTATAAACTGTCTAGGACACACGTTACACTAGTTGGTGTGTCATATATATTATTGTAAATTATTTTTTGCAGGAAATTAGATTTTGGATTTGATAAAAAACGGCCGTTATAATGCCGAAATTTTTAGAAAATTCAAAACGGTTTGAGAACTCAGTTTTGAGAACTAAATGATGTTTGATTAAAGAATATTGTGTGGTTATTTTATGATTTTGTGGAAATGGTGCATATCCTTATTTTGTCATTTATATAACATTTGCATGTATTCGTACATTTACACGGCAGCCGAATTTACGGTACCCTACATAGGGTGCTCGGACTTACGAGTAATCTACTAGGACATTTCAGACATCATGATTATATACATGATTTTATGTTGGTTTGAATAGATATGTACTGGTTTTGATGAATATTTATAATAGTTTGGAATGTTTGAACTATAGGACTGTGATTTCTACTTGAGTTTTGTGAACTATTTTGAATGGAATACTAATCATTCATGATCTCCAACATGAGTATAATTTCTTATATATCAAAACTTATAATCGATTCTCTATTGAGCATTAACATTCTCACTCTCCTACCTCCTCTCACTTTCAGGTGATGATTTATTTTGGATAATTTGTTGTGGTGGTTTAAGAAGTTTCTTTGGCATATGTTTGTTGTCCCTACATCTTCATTGGTCAGTTCTTATTCTTTATTACCTTTTTCTTTCAATGTCAAATTTATTTAGCCAATAATAGTATATGAACTAAGTAAATGTATAAGGATGATTTTTCTATAAATTTGAGTACTTAGAAATACAAATAATTTTATGTAAATTAATTGGATATTGCGTCTAAGTTTTAAATAGACACATTTTACTAAAATTTATGAAATAAGTGAGGTTCTTAAATTAATTTGTTTAGAATTTTCTTTAAACTTTAAATGAAGGATTTCTTTGGAAAATTAATACTAATAAAAAGTTTCTTGATTATGAAATTTGATTGTTTTTTAGGACTAAAACACAAAATTTCAAATACTCGATTTTATGGAATTTCAGAAAAATACTATTTATCACTATTTAAACCTAAAATTACTAATAGTCATGACCTTGGATTTCTAATCGTGACAAACACTCTTTCGTTAGTGTCAATATAAACTAATTCTTCACTACTAGCAACCTTAAAATAATACACAAATGGAACAAGAGACATTGAACCACCCAAATATGTAGGCATATTACCAACGTGAATCACCTCATCTTCATGGTGCACCTTAAGGGTAAACAAATTGGAGGAATGATATGCGAATGAAAAGCATAACTTAGAATAGAATAATAATAAAACAATAATTACACTAACTATAATAATAAAAACTCTAATTGTAAAAACCTGGATTTTTGGGAGGGTAATTTGGACATTTTATCAATTTTTCGGATAATATATTAGGGGGGATTAATTTACAAAATTTTTGTGCAAATTAACGAAATTACAATTTTTAGAAGATTGATTTGAAAGAGATTTGAAATTTTGAGGACTTACGTACAATTTTTGAAAAAT
>JXTB01000213.1:538063-559026 GCA_002914805.1 Parasponia andersonii | reverse complement strand
ATATATATATTGCCTATATTTGGTGACTGGCACAGAAATCGAGATCAGACGGTCGTGATTTGTCTCGTTTTGCGTGCCACTAGCCCGGTGTGAGCCCAAACCTGAATTGGACAAGTTATATGTCTAACCTAGTTATTTTGGGTGCTAGGAGTTCAGTGAAGAGGTTCGTTTGTGGAATTGAAGCTCCGTTGAGAAGTTAGTTTTTCGCTAGAGGACGATCGAGGGATTGGAATTGGTTCCCGACCCTCCGGGAGATCATCAATGACACCTTGAGGATTCAATAGTGTGGTATTGCTATTTGAGTGAGGTACGGATTCAATTACCTCTGTTTTAAATCGTTTTCGAATAAAACTTACTTTCTGCAATATATGAGAACAAATGTAATTTCTAGACTATTTAAATATCTGTGATAGAAATTGGTTGTATGAGATATATATTGTATTGTTCTGGGAATTTTCTGAGTGCAGGTTATTTTGGTATATTAAAAATAAAGCCGTTATGCTGCCTATTTTTCTATAAGAACCTAGTATGCTGATTTTACTGAAAAACTAAAGTATGATTATTTTCATACTTCAGTTCTGTATTGCACATGTCATAGGATCATACATGAGTACTGTATTGGTATTGTGGGTTTACAGAGTGGCGCTGCGTGCCCTACCATCAGTGTAGAGTCCGTAAACCCGTGCGGGGTTTTGTTACTTCTGATTACCTCCCCAATTGGTAGGCGTAGGCAATTCGGTTGCCCCTCCAGGTTTGGTAGGCGACACATGGGTGTCCCCTCCGGGTATGGGCTTAGGTATCAGGTAGGCTGTTAGGCATACTTAGTACCATCATCCTGAGTTTTCACAGATGAGAAGATGTGAGCTCATGGGTATGGGTTGATTTGTGTCATGTGCATATAGAGTGATGGTTTTTATTACACTGTTATATATATATTGGCTCCCGGTTTGGATTATATATATACGTGTGTGTATGTTTTGGATTTGAACTAACCATGCAGGAGATTCCCATCACTGAACTGTTTTTCCCCGAGGTAACTATTTTCCTACTGGGCATTGTATGCTCACCCCCCCCTACCTTCTTCCTCAGGTGGTGTCCAGTGCGATCTCGGTGATCAAGAGGAGTAAGAAGTCATCTTGATTGCAGTTCGTTTCTTGGTAATGCTAGAAGCTTGTCGTCTTGGTGTTTAGATTGTTTAGGCTTTGTATTAGCATTGAACCAAGATTTACTACTTTTTATTTTATCTGTGAACCTATATATGCCATTTTAGGATTTGAGTTTCGTTATGGATGATGATGTCGCTTGGAATTATATTTGATTTCGCGTTTTTAAATAATTATTCGATCTATGTTTAATGGTGTATACGAATTGTGGGAGTGGTTCACGGGATGAAATTCTAATTATTTTATTTAAATGGACCGTTTTATAAAAACTAGAATTTTTGACACTTTTCAAATAAATCAATGAATTTTCCACCTTTGTGAAATTCCCCTTCTGCCACTGGTCCGAGTTTTGGGTCGTGATACTAACCATGTGGAAAGCATAACTAAAAAATCTTGTAAAAACTCAACAAATATTATGCTTTAACTTAATGAATAAATAATAGAAAGTAGAAAGGAAAGAAAAAGTATGTAAGAGGTCAAAACTAATAATTTACTAACAATTATTTCAAGCGAAAAGAGCATAAGTGACAAAAGATGCTAACATAGTTAGTCTAGTTTTAAAATTGTATGTGATATCTATCTAAATGTTTCTCTATATTAAAGAATATATGTGTGGATCATTTGCACCACAAAAAGTAACCATATGTGAAAAGAGATGAAAAATAAAAGACACTTCTAGGGTATTAGAAAACAAGCATTAGTTCATAGTTTTTATGAATATGAGTATTAACGACTAATGCCAAAAAGACATGGCAATAAACCTAAATAAATCAGTTCATAGTTTATTCCTATTTCTTTATTTGCAATATATTGACAAATTGGTAAAGATTGTCTGAATCAAACCAGGGATTATAATTAAGCCCTAATTTTTGAAATTGTGCAGTTGTATGTACAACTATAAATTAGTTTTATTTCTTTCCTTTTTTAGTTATTGAAATCTGTTTATTAGTTGACTGATTGTACCTTGATTTATTGTATAGATAGTTTCCTAGAATAGTAGCAATTGTACTCTATATATTGTAAAGCTTATTCCAGAGAAATATAAGTCAAATTTTATAATTCATTGCAATCCTTATGGTATCAGAGCATTTTTCCTTTCCATAGTTCTGACGTTCGATCTTTTTTTTTGCCTTAATTATTTTCTAAAAAAAATAGAAAAGCATCCTTTTCTTCCCAGAAAATGTTTATCACATCCGAAAAATCAAATCTAACCCAAACTGAGAGCCAGCCTACCCAAACCTTCTCCAATGATTTGATCATCCAACCTTCTTATCGCCTCAATGACAAAAACTATTTGGTGTGGTATCAAGTAGTTCGAACAAAATTGAAAGGAAAAGAGAAGCTTAGCCATTTGACTGGCACTGCTCCAAGCAGTGAAGATCCAAAGTTTAAAGCTTGGGATGTTAAGGACTCCTCAATCATGTCATGGTTGTGGGATTCAATGTAACCTACAATTAGTAATATCTGTATGTTCTTAACTACTACCAAAGACATTTGGGATATTGTTAAGCAAAATTACTCAAAATCAAGGATAAATCCTTGATCTATGAAATTAAAACCAAGATTCATTCAACAAAGCAAGGTACGATGTCAGTTACCAATTATTTTCATATCTTAAATGGTTTTTGGAATGAACTTGATTATTATCAAAGTATTAAGATGAAGTGTAGTAATGATGACAGGGCTATTATGATAGATTAGATAGAAGGAGAAAGAATTTATGAATTCTTGGTTGGCCTCAACGTGGAGTTTAATCAAGTTCGGGTAAAAATACTTGGCAAGGAAGAGGTATCCTCTTTAAATGAAATGTTTGCTATTATTAAGGATAAAGAAGTGGAGAAGAGTGTTATGCTTGACTCTCCTACTATTGATATTTTTACTTTAGCTGTGATAAGATAACCATTACCAAATAATATTGGTGGTTTAAGGCAAGATTCCTACAAACCATAAATAAAAAAAGATGACTTGATATGTTTTGGAAACTCAAAGAGAAACCATCATTCAGTAAGAATAATAACCTTCACTCATACTAGCAGTAATACAACCCGAACCAGTAGTAGTATGTCCCTCGGAGTAGTCAAGCAAATGTAGTAGTCACTGATTTGAATTTTGAACTCCATTCCTCAAATAATGCAATTGAAATCGGTATACTAAACAAAAAAGATATCGAGAAAATATAGAGTCTTCTTACTTCAATTGAAAAATCGGTTGGTTTATGTTCATTTGTAGACTCAAGTAATCATTCTTCATCTTATGATGCTCTTAGTGCCTCAAAGAGTTTTAATACATATGGAATATGGTTGTAGATTCAGGCACCATTGATCATATGACCAACACACCACATCACTTCAATACATATACTCCATGTCTCGGAACTAAAAAATAAGAGTTATTGATGGTACAATGGCATCCATTGTTGGAAAAGGAACCATTCCCCTCACATCATCCCTCTCACTAAAATCTGTATTTCATATGCCTAAGCTTTCCATCATTTTTTTTATCTATACATAAATTGATGAAAGACCTAAATTGCAAAGTGACTTTTTCATCTAACCATTGTGTTTTCTAGGAACTAGTTATGGAAAAGATGACTGGGCTTTCTAAGGAAAGGGAATGACTATTTTTGGATATTAGCAGTAGTGGTCATAGAAGTCAACCGCCTTTAACTTATTTTTCTGAAAAGTTTTCACTAATAAATCGCAGATTTGGCTTTATCATTTTCGATTAGGACATCCTTCTTTCCTAGTTTTAAAAACAATGTTTCCTGGTTTATTTAAAGGTGTGGATGATAAATCTTTTCATTGTCAATTATATCATCTTGCCAAATATCATTGTGTTTCATTTCCTTTAAGTGATAATAAATCTTTATATCATTTTTCTTTGATTCATATTGACGTCTGGGGACCATCTAGGATTTTAAACATTACTAGATCTCGTTGGTTTATCTTTTTTATTGATGATTATACTCATGTTACTCGGTTGTTTCTCATGAAAAATAAGTCTGATTTTGGTAAAATTTTCCCAAATTTCTAAAAATGATTCAAAATCAATTTGGTCATCAGATAATAGGGAAGTATACTTCAATCAGGTTTAGTCACCTTTTTTTTTTGAAAGGAAAGGATCCTACGTCAGTCCTTATGAATAGATATCCCTTAACAAAATGGGATAATCGAACAAAAAAACCGTCACCTTCTTGAAACAACCTGAGCTCTATTGTTTGAAAAACAAGTACTTAAACATTATTGGGGTGAAGCCTTACTAACAGCAACTTATCTTATAAATCGATTACCTTTACGAGTATTGGGAAATAAAGCTCCAGTAAGTGTTCTTTCACAATTTTACCCAGATTTTAATAGATTCTCTCATTTACCACCAAAAATTTTTGGTTGTGTTTCTTATGTCCGTATTCATAAACAAAATCACAGCAAGTTAGATCCTTGGGCTCTTAAGTATTTTTCTTGAGTATTCTTTAACTCAGAAAGGACATAAATTCTTTCATCCATATTCAAAGAAATTTATTGTTATTAAAAAATGTCACTTTTGCTGAAAATAAACCCTTCTTTGAAGGATCGTATCTTCAGGGGGGAGAATTCTTTGGAAGATAAGATTGGTTTAAGCCTTGGGTTTTTAGTGATTTTGATCTTCAGCCCCTAAAAAACCTAGAAATAGCCCTAAAAAACTTGAAAGAAATCTTGAAATAGGTATTCTAACCCTTGAAAGTCAGAAAAAGCCTCTGATATTGAGAATACAGGGAAAAATGGTTCTACTTCACCACTACTAGTTTATTCAAGAAGGAAAGTTGAGCCCAAACCTATACAAGTCCAATAATTTGATCCTATAACTGGTAATGAAAGTCCCTCACATTCTTTTCTTTCTGTTGCATTTATGGATCTTGATATTCCAATTACTTTAAGGAAAGGTACACGAAAATGAACACAACATCCTATAGACAATTTCATTTCTTTTGATAGACTCTTATATTCATAGATAGCATTTTCTTACAAAGCTGTACATTATTAAAACTCCATAAACAATCGAAGAGTCACTTAAGAGTGAAGATTAGAAAAAGCCTATGAGCGAAGAAATGGGGGCCTTTGATAAAAATGAGACATGGGATATAGTTGAGTTGCCGAAAGAAAAACAACCTGTGGGATATAAATGGGTGTATACTGTGAAATATGATATGGATGGGACTTTGAAGAGGTATAAGGCAAGGCTTATAGTAAAAGGGTATACTCAAACTTATGGGGTAGATTATTAAGAGACATTTGTCTCTTTTGCAAAAATAAATACTGTTAAAGTTTCATTGTCCTTAGCTATAACTTTTAATAGTCCTTGTAGCAATTTGATTTAAAAAATACATTCTTAAAAGGTAAATTAGAGTAAAAAGTATACATAGAGGCCCCTCCTAGTTTTACCACATATATTGGGTCTGATAGTATACGCAAATTGAAGAAAACTCTATACAGATTAAAACAATCCCTTAGAGCATGGTTTGAAAGATTTATCACTACAATAAGAAAGATGGAGTTCAATCAATCATGAGGTGATCATACTCTCTTCCTTAAGAAATCAAGAGATGGAAAAATCACTATCTTGATCGTCTATATTGATGATATTATCATTATAGGAGATGACTTCGAAGAAATAGAGAACCTTTGAAAATAATTGGCAAAAGAATTTGAAATTAAAGGACTAGGGAAGTTGAAGTATTTTTTAGGAATTGAAGTTGCATACTCCAAAAATGGGATATTATTTCTCAACAAAAATACATTCTTAACCTATTACAGGAGACATGAATGTTAGGTTATAAGCCCACCGAAACTCCTATTGAATAGCATCACAAGTTAGGAGAAGGCACAGAAGATGCAATGATCGATAGGTAGAGATACCAAAGGTTAGTGGTAGGACTCGTTTATTTGCCTCATATATGACCAGACATTGCTTATGTTATAAGTGTAGTAAGTCAATTCATGCACTCTCTAAGGGAGTGTCACTTGGAAGTTATCCACCAAATCTTGCAATAATTCAATTATACTCTGGGTAAGGTTATTCTCAAGAAAAATAGAGATCTCAATTTGGAGGCCTTCATAGATTCAGATTGGGCAAATTCAATGATAGATCAAAGGTGAACATTAGGAGGGAATGTGGTGGCTTGGCGAAGTAAAAAACAAGTTGTGGTAGCAAGATTAAGTATATAAGCAGAGTTTAGGGCTATGGCACATGGAATTTGTGAGTTATTATGGCTCTAGATCTTTAAGACTTAGGTATCAAGTAGAAAGAAAGTATGAAACTATACTATGACAGTAATTCTGCAATCAGTATAGCTCGCAATCCAGTACAACATGATTACATTAAACATATTGAAGTGGATTGCCACTTTATCAAAGAAAAACTGGATAATAGTTTAATATGCACTCTGTATGTGTCAACAAACGCACCACTGGCAGATATCCTTACCAAGGGATTACTAACTCATTCGTTTCAGAAAATCACAAGCAAACTAGGTATGGAGAACATCTATACACCAGCTTAAGGAAGAATGTTGACAAAATCGTAAAGATTTTCTGAATTAGACTACGGATTATAAATCTTGATTTCTGAGATTGTGCAACTGTATGTACATCTATAAATTAGTTTTATTTTTTTCAATTTTTAGTTACTGAAATCTGTTTATTAGTTGACTAATTGTGTTCTGATTTATTGTATAGATAGTTTCCTAGAATAGCAGCAATTGTACTCTATATATTATAAAGCTTATTCCATATAAATATAAGTCCGATTTTTCAATTCATTTCAATCTTTACAATAACTATGACTTTTTGCTTAGTCTTTTAGGTTATTTTCGTTAGCTCTTCTTTTAGCTCTTCTTTTGTTTTTTAATGAAGTTAATATTTTGAACAAGAGAAGACATATGCATTAATCTTTAAAATATGGATCAGAGTGAAAAAAAATTCAATACTTTACCAAAGATACGTACGTTCACAACTATCTTAAAAAATAACCAAACAATGTGTTCAGAAACAAATAAAATATGACAAAGGCATTCCGCACATGACCTACACTTACTCTTTAACAAGCTCAATGGTATTAAAATAATAACCAATTGTGGTCCCAACAAGATTTTCAAAATTTTCTCTCAAACCCAAACGAGGAGTGAGATAAATACCGGACAAAAGTGAGGAAATAAGGGGTAATTTGTCTTTTGTAAAACAAGCTCCATTTTCAGGGGCCCACATGGTGAGCTAAGCAGTAAGCAGTAAGCAGTAAGCAGTAAGCAGTAAGCACAAACACTCGTAGAGTGGACTCTCCAAGGGCCGCGTTTGTTGAGGGCAACGCACGAACTTTCCATTCGATTAAATAAAAGAAATAGGCTATCCACTTCCTTCTCCCTTCTCTTAACTTTCCTCTAAAACCAATTAATGTCACGTAGTATAAATATCGAACCAAAACTTCTCCACTTCAGAGTTCAATAATATTACAACAATTTTCTCATCACACCTCACCTAATTTTCCTCCTAATTAGTAATTCCCAAACAGAGAAACCACTCTCGCGATTCGAACCACATCTCTATCTACAATGTCCAAGTTTTACTCTTCAATCTCAATCTCATCAACAACCATCGAAATCACAGTCTTATCTGCCGAAAACCTCAAGTCCAATCGCCGATCGATCAAGAAGAATGCCTTCGCAGTCGTCCGATCCAACGTCGGGAACGATTTCCGGACGACTGTGATCGACACCGACGGCGGCAGCAACCCCAAGTGGAACGACAAGCTCGTGCTCGACTTACCGGTTCACGCGCCGGCGTTGACCGTCGAGGTATTCTGCAAAACTCCGACCGGAAACAGAATCGTCGGGACGGCCACGGTTCCGGTCTCGGATTTCTTCGGCGGGTACGTACCGGAGAATTACTTGCAGTTTTTGAGTTATAGATTGAGGGATCAGAGAGGCGATAGTAACGGGATTATCAATTTGTCTGTGAGAACGAAGGTTCCGCCGGCGCCGGTGTATTCGTGTTCGGCCGCATCGGCGTCATCGTCGGCGGCGATGGTGGTCGGAGTCCCGGTGGCGGTGAGTGGCGTTGTGACTGGGATCCCCGTTTGCTCCTCCTAAATATTGGAAATTTCATCACTTTTTTAAAAATATATTTTGAAAAAAACACACAAACAACAAAAAGTGGAAAATGTCGAGTAACGGCACAGTGGCGTGTGGACTGTAGATATTTTCGAAGAAGCTTCGTTTGGAACACGAAAGTGGAAACTGTACTTTGTGGGTGGGTGGGGTGTTAATTCTTTTCTTCAAATGGATTGACTTTATGATCTTTGCTCTTTGTACAACAACATTATTTTGTTAGCGTTCAAATTCGTCGCGTGGTGTTAAGTTTTCAATTTATTAAAGTAAAATTTATTAATTCATTTCTTATCTTATTCTGTCACCAATTATTTTGTGTTTTTTAAAGAATAAATTAACTCAAAATCATCTATTAAGAATTCTTGTCCCACTTCGAAGCTAATACCTAGAGCGTGGATTTGTATGGGATCAGCCTACCTAGTAATTTTTTTGAAAAATATGAGTTAATTTCTTGGATGACTTATGTTTTTAGATCATTTCATTTCATGGTTGAGTTGAATTATGCCCTTTACATAATTTAAGTGTCAACTTAGATAGTGGTGCGTTGGTTTTTAATCCTAAAGTTCTCAAATCTTAACGGTATGTAACGATAAATTAAAAACAAAAAATGGTTCAAATTTGTCCTTTTTGCAAAAAAAAATAACATCATTTTTTAGTTTTATAAAATAATACCCTCACATTTATAATTTCTGGAAAATTATATCATGCAATCCTCAATTAAGTGATTTGGAGAGTAGAATGTCGAAAATATGAAAAGCGATTAAAAAGGGTTTAGCACTAATATTTATCAGATAATATTAATTGGATTTACTTTTAGTTCACTTAAAATAGGGAAAAAAAAATAAAGGTTAGATGCTAAAAAAATTTGGAATTCTTTTTTTCGAAAAGGCAAAAATTAAAAACTGCAATTTCTTCCTCGTTTTCTTCTCCCATGCTCTCCTCCACCACCACTTCTACGTCTCCTTTATTGCTCATCTCGACTACACAGAACCTCATTCTCTCACTAAAATTAAGAACAAAAATCTTTATTGAAAGTCATAAGAACAAATAAGTCATACTAATCCCAATCTTGAAACTTTCTTGACCCAATTTGAATATTTTCATAGCTTTATTGTATATGAATATACACTTAGAGAGTGGTTTAGAGTTTTAAAACAAATCTTTCAATCGACCACATATTTTCTATCTACAAATTTTCTTACACATTCGGACTAAAGAAAAATCATGGCCCCGGTGAATAAATATACGAACAATGTCTTCAAATGCCTATAATTTCACATAAATTTAATATTCCATAGAACCCAAAATAGTGAAAATAAATATCTAATTTTTGCCCCAAATCCAAACCACCTAATCTCAATATACGTGAAATTTAATAACCCATCTCAGATAAACCATATCCAAGCCTAGATCCATTTCCAAAACTACCAACTCTATATGGGTTCTCACCTACACCAGCCACATCCCCCATCAAGGCCGATTGCATAACCACTTCACGAACTCGTCCTAGTCATGAGGAGGGTCGCCTCAGAGTGTAATGACATTCTGGAAGCTGTTGGAGTTGATGGTAGATCTTGTCCACAAGCATGTTGGTGTAAATAAGATGCATCATGGTTGCTGAGATTCACCACGAGAGAAGAAGGTTGAGAAGTGGAAGTGGTGGTGGTCGGGAGAGCGGGAAAAGAGAAGATGAGCCTTTTCATTTTCTTTTTAATATACTTTCAGCCTTTATTTTTTGTTTCCATCCTAAATGAAAACTAAAATTAAAACTAACTAATATTATCTCATAATTCTTAGTGTGAAACCCTTTTGATATTTTCGATATTCTATTGTATAAATCATTTAATTGAGCACTGCGAGATATAATTTTGCAGAGATTGAGTGTGGGACCGTTCTCAAATCATATACCACGTGGACAATTAAGTGACAGAATAGGTCACAAATGGGGCTCACTGTCCGACAAGTGTCGAGAGTGATTAGTTAAAGACCACGTGGGTCACACGTGATACCACATCGGCCATTGGGCTGTCCGAGGTTAGGACCGAGCCCATCACAGACCCTGGATAAACTCGGCCCAGTCCGACCCTTATCTCGACAGCTGGGGGATCGGAAGCCCCAAGGGTCTTACACCAAAATACAATGGAAAGCAACTCACAACTCCAGACCCAGACAAAGCATTTAATCCGATCTTGGGTAGGTGTGCGCAAGGGGCAAGCCGTCCTGACAGAATGGCGATTTGTCCAAATCTCACCCTTGATAGACTCAAGCTATAGGAGGTGGCAGAAACTAGGCTATAGTGATACAGAGGAGATCACGATAATCTCGGCCCGTAATCTCTAGGAAAAACTTTGAGGAAAAAGGTACTTAGTTCTGAGATTGAGACCCGGGTGATTCACAATTTCAGAACTATATATATATATATGAGTCATGCATTCCTGAGAGGCGCATGTAAGCATACAAAAAGAGATATTTAAAATTTTATGAGCAAGAAACAAAGATATACTCATATAGAACTAAATCTTGGCTATTCTGAATCAAAGAAAGACTACTGACTTAAGTATCGAAGAGTCTTTACAGTGGCCACCCCCGTCTCTCCGACCCTGCCTGAAGTTCAGAGCACTTTGGAATAGCAAGGACACGTAGACAGTTGGAGAACACATCATCAGCGGTTCAAAGATACATAGACAGCTGGTGAGAAACCGATCCAACAGTTTGGCGCCGTCTGTGGGAAAAACGGTTAAGCGTGAGAAAAAGAGTAGGAGACTCAAGATCGCGCTCTCCACGAACAAAAGGCCATACAACGTCGGATAGCACCCTCAAAAATGACAACCAGGAGCACACGTCCTGATGCCGAAAGGAGCTCCTGAGAAGCATGACCAAATCTAGAGTAGAAGCTGGATCAGATGCTCGCCGTCCTGACAGAAGCAAACTGGAAGGCAGAGATGGCTCACGAGGCCGTCCTGGGTTTAAAGAACCGAGGTTGCATAGGTACTTCTCCAAGGTAATGGGGGCAAAAGCTCGTTTTGGCAATTTCAATATCGAACCAATCCCCAGGGAGATGAACCAGAGGGCCGATGAGCTAACTAAGAGTGCGTCAATCAGGGGTACGGCTGGAAGCATAGAAGTTCTCCTAGAAGGCGGGAACATGGAGGACCCCCTGCAGATCCCTGCGCACCATGTGTTTGCAACTGGAACTACTGACGAAGGGTGGATGAAACCCATCACCCAGTATTTGACGTTGGGGAACCTACCTGCAGACCCCCAAGAAGCAAGGTCAGTCAGGTTGAAGGCTATCAAGTACTCGATGGTGGGGGAACGACTATACAGGAGATCGACAATGGGTCCGATGCTGTGGTGTATAGGTCCCGTCGAAGCGCAAAAGCTAATGGAGGAAATCCACGAGGGAGTATGCGGCAACCACTCTGGCGGTCGCAACCTCGCCCACAAAACTCTAACGGCCGGATACTTCTGGCCATACATGATGATAGAGGCGGTCCGATTCGTCAAGAAATGTGATAAGTGCCAGAGGTTCGCCCCAATGAAACGCTAGCCCGCGGAGGTACTTCATTCGAACATAACCCCCTGGCCGTTTGCCAAATGGGGTCTGGATATCGTCGAAGAGCTCCCCAGAAGTCCAGGGGGAAGGAGGTACATCCTGCTGGCCACGGATTACTTTACCAAATGGGTAGAGGCTGAAGCCTACGTGACCGTTAGTAAGACAGACACGATTAACTTTATTTGGAAGAATATAATCTGTCGGTTCAGGATTCTGAAAGAGATACACGCTGATCATGGCACACAATTCCAAAATGCTAAGATCAAGGAGCTATGCGAGCTATATGATATAAGGCTTAGTTTCTCTTCCGTAAACTACCCTCAGGAGAACGGCTAAGCGGAGGCAACGAACAAAGCCATATTCAGTAACATCAAAAAGAACTTGCAGGAGGCTAAAGGCAAGTGGTTAGAAGAGCTGCCGGCCGTTGTGTGGGCCTATCGAACCACAGAGTGGAGGTCGACTGGAAGAACACCATTCACCATGGTCTACGGCTCAGAGGCTGTGATCCCGACCGAAGTCGGCCTCCCGACCCTCCGTTCCGAAGTGGTGAGAGATGCCCCCTTAAATGAACGCCAGCTAAGCCGCAACACAGACCTCCTGGAGGAAATGAGAGACATGGCCCTGATCCACCTGGCTTCGTACCACCAGCAGACTAGATCCTACTACGCAAAAAAGGTTAATGCTCGACGATTTAATGCCGGGGATTGGGTCCTGAAAGTTAGAACAGGAAATTCCTCGAAACTGGACTCCAATTGGATCGGATCCTATGAGGTGATCAAAGCACTCGACAATGGTGCATATGTCCTGAAAGAACCCAAAACTAGAAAAAACTTGCCGAACACGTGGAATGCTCAGCACTTGAAAAAGTATCACGTGTAAGACATATGCATATGATGTAAGACCATGTGAATGCTTATATTATTGAAAAGCTTAAATCCAAAACAGGTCAAGTTCCCTTTTTGTCGCATGAATTCAAATACGCACACACAAGATTTATAGTGAATCATATAGTGCAATAGAGCTACATACATCTACTTTTTAGTCACTGCACATCTTCATTGTGATAAAGGATAAAGAATACAAAAAAGATCTCACATTATTCGTCACTCATATTTTATAACTCTCTCTATAATCTCATTTACTCTAATTTGGCCCGCTAATATTCTTTATATGCTAGGAAAACAAGGACAATCAAAATATATACATATACAAAATCTCAAAAACACCCTTTGCTAAGGCTTACCACATCTTTCAATAAGATTAGCCTGACATGTAGTGCATGACATTGTATATTAAGGATAAATGTGGCATCTAATTTATTTTGCAAGCTAATTTTCACCAAATCATTTATTTAGGCCTAAGTTAATTGGATTATTTTTTTGAATAGTAATTTAATTAGATTTTTTAATCCAAAAATTTTATTTGATATAACTAGAAATTCAATTTTTTTTTTACTAAAATTAGGGTAGGTTAGGTTTTTTTTTTCACCACCAAAATTAGAGTATGATCGTACTATGGGGATCACATCGCTCGTCGATGACCCGAGAAAACGTACGAAAAGGAAAGAGCTGCGAAACCAAAAACTTGCTAGCAGATCTCGAAAATGATCATACTATGGGGATCACGTCGCTCGTCGATGACCCGAGAAAACGTACAAAGAGGAAAGAGCTGCGTAATCAAAAACTTGCCAGCAGACCTCAAAAACCATCGTACTATAGGAATCACGTCGCTTGTCGACGACCTGAGAAAATGTATGAAAAGGAAAGAGCTGCGCAACCAAAAACTTGCCAGCAGACCTCGAAAATGATCGTACTATGGGGATCACGTCGCTCGTCGATGACCCGAGAAAATGTACGAAGAGGAAAGAGCTACGCAACTAAAAACTTGCTAGTAGACCTCAAAAACGATTGTACTATGGGAATCACGTCCCTTGTCGTCGACCCGAGAAAATATACGAAGAGAAAAGAGCTGCGCAACCAAAAACTTACCAGCAGACCTCGAAAACGATCGTACCATGGGAATCACGTCGCTTGTCGACGACCCGAGACAACGTACAAAGAGGAAAGAGCTGCGCAACCAAAAACTTGCCAGCGGACCTCGAAAATGATCGTACTATGGGGATCACGTCGATCGTCGATGACCCAAGAAAATGTACAAAGAGAAAATAGCTGCGCAACCAAAAACTTGCTAGCAGACCTCAAAAACGATCGTACTATGGGAATCACGTCGCTTGTCGACGACCTGAGAAAACATACGAAGAGGAAAGATCTGCGCAACTAAAAACTTGCTAGCAGACCTGGAAAACGATCGTACTATGGGAATCAAGTCGCTTGTCAACGACCTGAGAAAACATACGAAGAGGAAAGAGCTGCGCAACCAAAAACTTGCCAGCAGATCTCGAAAATGATCGTACTATAGGGATCACGTCACTCGTCGACGACCCGAGAAAACGTACGAAGAGGAAAGAGATGCGTAACTAAAAACTTGCCAGCAGACCTCAAAAACGATCGTACTATGGGGATCACGTCGCTCGTCGACGACCTGAGAAAACGTATGAAAAGGAAAGAGCTACGCAACCAAAAACTTGCCAGCATACCTCAAAAATGATCGTACTATGGGGATCACNTCGCTCGTCGACGACCCAAGAAAACGTACGAAGAGGAAAGAACTGCGCAACCAAAAACTTGCCAGCAGACCTCAAAAACGATCGTACTATGGGGATCACGTCGTTTGTCGACCACCCGAGAAAACGTACGAAGAGGAAAGAGTTGCGCAACCGAAAACTTGCTAGTAGACCTCAAAAATGATCGTACTATGGGGATCACGTCGCTTGTCGATGACCCGAGAAAACGTACGAAGAAAAAAGAGCTACGCAACCGAAAACTTGCCAGCAGACCTCGAAAATGATTGTACTATGGGGATCACGTCACTTGTCGACGACCCGGGAAAACGTACGAAGAAGGAGGGTTTGCGCAACCAAAACTTGCCAGCAGACCTCGGAAACGATCGTACTATGGGAATCACATCATGCAATAAAATACTTGCCGATGACCCGAGAAAATATACGAAGAGGGAAGAACTATGCAACTAAAAACTTGCAAGTAGTCCGCAAAACAATCGTACTATGGAAATCACATCGCGCAATAAAATGCTTACCAATGACCCAGGAAAACGTACGAGGAGAAAAGGGCTGCGCAACCCAAAAGTTTGCCAGCAGACCCCCTAAGGACATTTTAGCTATACGAATAGCTAAAGGAAAGTAGGGTCGGGATCCACCCGTTGGAAGTGGATCCTCCCTAAGGAACATTTTAGCTATACGAGTGGCTAAAGGAAAGTAGGGTCGGGATCCACCCGTTGGAAGTGGACCCTCCCTAAGGAACATTTTCCCTCCCTAAGGAACATTTTAGCTATACGAATGGCTAAAGGAAAGCAGGGTCAGGATCCACCCGTTGGAAGTGGACCCTCCCTAAGGAACGTTTTAGCTATACAAGGAGCTAAAAAAAAAGTAGGCTCTACCCGGAGGATGGTTTATTTGCGCATGGGCAGGATGTGAATAGATTTGGAGTCTACCCATTGGAAGTAGTCCAGTACCAAACCAAACGTGAAGACAGAAATTAAGATTAAAGTCTATTTATTATGTCCTAAAAATATAAAGCGCACGGTCAACAGTGGTGCGCGCTCATAAGCCCTATTTACGGGAGGCAGGTCGGGAACAGACTCGTAAAGAGACATCGGAGTGGTAGTGCCCTGTTTGTTCCTGGTAAGAGCCGAGCCCAGGCCTTCTCCTTTGCAACGATGGGTCCAAACAATGGTCGACCAATCCTTGGAGCTGGTTTCGAGCGCGGTCCCATTTGGAGTCGGAGAAGTCCAGCCACACGCGCGAGTCGAACTCTGCCAAAATAAGTCATAACGGAAGTTATACCTCCGTAAAACTAGATGAGTCAAAGCTCGTATCTCTATCTCCAGAACTAATCTTGACAGTTATGACTCGAGGAGGACTCACTAATAGTCCAAAATCGTGTCCATCCGAGTCATCCACAGTTATTTATACAGACGACTATAATAAGGTTTAACTTTACCCTGGACACGGCCAACAAAGAAAAAGAAAACAGATTAAAGAGAATTGCACTGTTCTTATTATTTATACGGAGGGTTACAACGAGGGTCAGCTTTACAAATGTACAAAATTAGGGACCCTAATTACCTCCAGCCAGGGGAGCGCGGCCAGTCCCAGCGCTTGGACCAGCCCTGGTGGAGGGTGGCGTACCAGGGTCGGATTCATCACTGGATACAATGACCGCACCAGACCCCTCACCAGTTGAGACCCTGAGACCAGGCTGATCGCCAGGGGCTTCCGAAGTTCGATCTGGCAGACCGGATATGGGGATAAGCTCTTTGGCACCAGAGGCGGATGTAGAGGGCCCATTCTTTTCCGCAGCAAG
Source organism: Parasponia andersonii (assembly GCA_002914805.1). Taxonomy (NCBI): domain Eukaryota; kingdom Viridiplantae; phylum Streptophyta; class Magnoliopsida; order Rosales; family Cannabaceae; genus Trema; species Trema andersonii. The sequence goes on along the minus strand of JXTB01000213.1, from coordinate 542,730 downwards.
CATCTTCAGCACGTCAGCCGGGTACGTGATGCTGATCTCATCCCCAAGCTGCTGCATATAGTGCTTGACGAAATAGTGGTCTCTCTCGATGCCTTTCTGCTTGTCAAACTGGTCTGGCGTTATCATCTCAGCGTGGCCTTCAAACTCTCTATTCTCCCAGCCAGACCTGTAACTTTCTGTAGAAAGGACATCCACCTGCCTCTGGTACCTCGTTTTCAGTTTCTCCGTGTCTACCAGCCTATCCTTCAGCGCTGCCAGCCTGAGCTCCGCTTGCCGCTGCGATAAGTCAACCAAAAAAGTGTTAATACCGGCAAGGTCCTCGCTGTGTTTGCGAGACATCTCCACATGAGCACCCATCAGATTTTTGTGATCCAAGAAGAGATATCAATTTACCTCGTTGGACCAGTCAAGTCTGCATTGTAGAGAGTGGGCCTCTAGCTTGGCTTTCGCCTCGGCTTTCCTCGCTTATTTGGAGTCATCAACTGCCCTATCACGAGCGACAAAAGCCAGTCCCATTTCTGCCCTCGCACTCTACAGTTCTTGCTCCTTGACCCTTAGCTCGTTCTGAGCCAGTCTGGTGGCCTTAGATTGAGCAAGTTTGTCGGCCTCCACCTCGACCAGTCTCGCAGCCAGTTCCTCACGTCTGGTCCTCTCGACACTCAGAGCATGAGCTACCGCGCTGCTGACCCTCGCCTCCTCGAGGTTCTGATATAAATCGAAGTCAGACCTCAACTCGGTGAGGGCAACCTCGCTGTGCTCGTCCAGTGCAGAGCGGGAGCTCAGCTCCTCGGTCAAATCCCCGATGCGAGAGGAATAGAAAGATCGGATGGCGGCCAACTGCAAGTTAAACAAAAAAAGGGGAGTCAACATCTAGCAAAGATGCTGAAAAATATAGAAGCAACCGAGTGGACCAAACCTGCGCGAAGGTACGGCTGATAACAAGCTCGACGTTCTCCAAAGAGAGCGCCTCCAGCTCTGACTCTGCGGCTGGACCCTCTCTTTGGGCGTTGCCTGTGCCTAGGGAACACGGCTCCGCCCCGCTAGCCGTGAGGGCACCCTCTCCACCAGCCGGGCATGCCCCCGAAGCAGTGGCGGTAGGGACGGAGGAAAGTTTGGTGCCACCGAGAGCGTAATCGGCCACGGCGGGAGGTGGTGCATCTCCTCTTGGCGGGCCACTGCGCACGGATCTTTTTCTTCTTAGAAGGGTCAGCATGGCCCCATCATCATCACTGTCAGACGAGGGGGCAACCTTGCCCCTCTTCTCTGCCCGGACCTCTTCTTCATTAGATGAGCCGACCTCATGGCGCCACTTTATTGGGACCGGGGGAGGGGAAGAAAGCCGAGACTTCAACCTCGGAGCTCCCCCACTGAGCACGGCGATCTCCCCACCGAGGCAAGTAGCACCCGATTTCGAACCAGAGTCAGGGGTGGATGAGGTTTGTGCAGCAGACCCCCCAGGCAGACTCAGGGGCATACCCTCGCCGTATACGGTCTTTGTGGCCGACGTTCCCCTGGATGGAGGTCCGCCTGCGTCGGAGCGAGGGACAGTGGGCACTTCATCTTCTGAGGACACCACGAGATGCCAGCCAGCGGGTGCCTTGAGGCGAGCCTTATGTCCCGCAGCCCCCCCTTGACAAGGGAGGGGTCTGCTAATGGGTCCGTCTCAAAACCTGTAAAAAACAAGCAACGTGTTTAGATCACGGTCGTAACCTGATCGACGAAGCTCAGGGATGCGGAAATGAGCCCACCTCTAGCCCTCTTAGGGGCAGTGGACTCTTTCCTACGGAGCCTGATACACTCCTCGACCACGAACCTCACAGCCTCTTCGAGCTCATGGCTGGTCGGCGCCACCAGGTCGTTGGAGCCTGCCAACTGGCTTGAAGCCGTAACCTGACGACCCACCATAGCGATACGGTCATGCTCGTCCCAGCAAAATCAGTACAGGGTAGAGGCATCAAGTCGGCTCCGCAGGTGCTTCTTGATGACCTAGGTGTCTAAGGAGAAGGGAAGGTATGAAACCATCCTGGGCATTATATTCATCACCAGGGGGTTGAGGGTGGCCTGGATGTGCCGGCAGTCCCCAGGAGATCCGAAGATGACGATCCCCTCCAGGCCTTTGAGCTGCCCTGCTGACAAATGCAGCTCGAACCTGCTCTCTTCTGCCGAGGCTGCACAAGACAAAATAACGTGAGCAATAACAGACGAGGAGAACATAGACCCGAAAATCACGACCTAGCACTTACTCTGCAGGAAAACTGAGGGAATTTGGAAGTGCTCGCCATTCACCCAAGGGGAGTACCACACCCCTCCAACGGTGTATAGCCTAGTGTGGGAGTCTCATTGCTTGTCTGACCTCGGCAAGCCCCAGAAGATGTGATGACCTGGGAGCGGTTGTAGGTAAAATGTGGGGTAGGAACTCTTCTTAGGGATGAGGGTGAGTTTGTAAGCATAAAAGACTACCTCCAGGTCGATATGCAAGTTATAGAGAACTGACAGGGCGGAAACCTCCATCAGAATCATGACTCTGTTTGCATTTAACTGCATCGGATAGATCCCCGTCAAAGCGAAGAATTGGTGGATCAGAGGAGGAAGAGAGAATCGCAGTCATTCCAGATGTTTTCTGCCCAAGATAATAGAGCCTTCGGGGGCAGAAAGACGAAGATACCAATCTGCGGGGCCTTCGACCCTTTGCAGCGTCACTCCACCGGGGAGGCAGAGCTGTCTCCTTAGTAAATCCAACTCTGAATCCACGATGGGGCGCAATTTCTGATCTTGACCCGAAGCCATTGTTCTGGATACGATCAAAGAGCAAAAGTCTCTAGAAGGGAGGAAGTCGGAAACCCTAGGATTTTATGAGGCTAGAATGATTGAAGATTTTAGTAAAGTGGCAAATGAGTGTAATTGCGGCTTTTATAGAGGGGGAGCCGAAGAGTTTTTCTGGAAAAGGGGAGAGCAAAGAAGACCGAACAATCAGAACTTCGAAATTTAAACAAATTTTGTGACATGGGATGGCGTGCCTCCGCGTCGGCAGGAGGGAGCCACGTGCATCCCCCAGATTAGAAGAACGAATAAATGATTTCCCTACTTGACAGATAAGAATCCATCAAGTAGGGAAATGGGGGCAGTTATGGGACTCGTTCCCAAATCATACACCACATGGACGATTAAGCAGCAGAATAGGTCACAAACGGGACCCACCATCCGATAGGTATCGAGAGTGATTAGCTAAAGGCCACGCGGGTCACACGTAATACCACATCGGCCATTGGACTGTCCGAGATTAGGGCCGAGCCCATCACAGACCCTGGATAGACTCGGCCCAGTCCGACCCTTACCTCGACAGTTGGGGGGTCGGAAGCCCCAAGGGTCTTCCACCAGAATACAATGGAAAGCAACTCATAACTCCAGACTCAGACAGAGCATTTAATGCAATCTTGGGTAGGTGTGCACAAGGGGTAAGCCGTCCTGACAGAACGGCGATTTGTCCAAATCGCATCCCTGACAGACTCAAGCCGCGGAAGCCAGGCTATAGCGATACATAGGAGATTACGGTAATCTCGACCCGTGACCTCTGAGAAAAACTTTGAGGAAAAAGGTACTCAGTCCTGAGATTGAGACCCGGATGGTTCACAATCTCAGGACTATATATATATGAGTCATGCATTCCCGAGAGGGGCATGTACGCATACAAAAAGAGATATTTAAAAGTTTACGAGCAAGAAACAAAGATATACTCATATAGAACTAAATCCTTGTATCATGAATCAAAGAAAGATCACTGACTTAAGCATCGAAGAGTCTTTGCAGGTGGCCACCCCCGCCTCTCCGACCCTGTCTAAAGTTCTAAGCACTTTGGAATAGCAAGGACACGTGGACAGTTGGAGGACACATCATCAGCGGTTCAAAGACACGTAGACAGCTAGTAAGAAACCAATCCAAATTATAAATATGAGAGTATTATTTTGTAAAACTCAAATATGAGATTATTTTTTTATGCAAAAACAAACTTGAAGGTATTTTTATTATTATTATTATTATTATTGACCCTGCAAAATGAGATCAGTGATGTCTTCCATCTCCTAAATCAGTGCCACATTAGAAATTACTAGTATCACATATGGGACAGGAAATGGACATGACCAAGCTCTCTTCCTTAACATCATGGGATTCGATCCATGCTACCACCACCTGTGGTTTAAGTGTTATTAAGACAACAAAGAAATATCTAAATAAGCTTAAGAGCTAAAGTGATAAAAAAACCATAATCGGCGTTATAAAGTACTTCAAAGACCATAATTTGAGATTCAATTGTGAAATTAACCTCTCTTTTTTTTTTTCAAACGCTGAAAATCTAATGTTATTTTGAATATTAGATTACAATTGTAAAAATCCAGAATTTTCGAGGGTAATTTGGACATTTTACCAATTTTCCGGATAAAATATTGTGGGAATTAATTTGCAAAAGTTTTGTTCAGATGGACTAAATTGCAAAATTTGGAGACTAGATTGATAGAGATTTGAAATTTTGGGGATTTATGTGTAATTTTTGAAAAATTGCACAGCCCAATAAAGAGGGGCCACGTGCACATCTTTTTCTCCTCTCTCTCTCCTCCCTCCCCCGATCCTTCTCTCTCTCTCTCTCCCTCGTCTCTCTCTCTCTCGGCCGA
>JXTB01000213.1:513932-536900 GCA_002914805.1 Parasponia andersonii | reverse complement strand
AATTTTGTGTTAGCATTGAACCAAGATTACTGCTTTCTATTTTGTCTGTAAACTTATGCATGCCATTCTGGTATTGGACATCTGTTGTGAATGATAATGATGCGGGACTAGTTTCTTTTTAATTAATTTTATATTTTCAAGTAATTATTCAGTTTATGTTTGGTGGTGTATACGAACTGTGGGAGTGGTTCACGGGATGAAATTCTGAATATTTTATTTAAATGGACTGTTTTTATAAAAATTAGAACTTTTGACACTTTTCAAATAAATTAAGGAATTTCCCACCTTGTGAAATTCCCCTTCTGCCACTAGCCCGAATTTTGGGTCGTGACAACAATATAATTCATAGAGAATAATTGACAAATTGAAAGAACTTAATTTTGTCGAGCTACATTAATAGAGTAATGTCATAGTAAATGTGAATCTAATTTCTATGTTAAAAATTTTAATCTTATTTTGAATTTTAGTACAATATAAATTCTCTAAACGTTAATAAGTCTATTTCATTTTTTATGTATATATAGCTAGCTTTACGGCAAAAATTTTGTTGGCTCTAAAGTTCTTCATTTTAGTACTGTTTTTGGTTTTTTCATTTTGTTGGCCAGTTTTATTAGAATTCCTTTAGTTTTTTCGGAACTGTAACATCTGTCGGAACGGAAAAGAATTGCCGTCTAACCAATTAATGTTTTTAATAAATTAAAGAAATTAAAAGAACAAATTCGAACTCAGGCAAAGTGACATGAACCTTCCAAAAAAGCACTCAACCACGTCGTTCTCCTCCCCCACTCATCGTCAATCATGGCGGGTCCAACGACTCCGTCACCATCGAGTCATTAAAACTCCAATCCGCAAACGAATTAAGTTCGATCGTTCGAAACAAACTCGATCGTTTCCGACTCTCTCCCACCCACCTTTCTCCGTCGACAAACACGTCCGTCAGTGACACCGAAGTGGCAGAGGAAAACAGTGTCGTCTTCTCCCCAGACCTGAAGTTGAGGACCTTAAAAGACCGCTTCCGTGTACGGACGAGTACGAACTCGACCTCAAACCTGATTTTGAGCTCTTGGGCGATCGACTCGAAGGGAATCAAATTTCTCGGCGATCGAGAGACCGAAGTGCCTCCGAGTCTGATGTCGAAATTGTTAAGTTGGATGAAAGGCCGGCTTGGTTAAGTTTGGAACAAGCTAAAAACATTTTTTTTTTCAATAATTTGTGGGTTAAAATGTGTTTAGTAAAACATGAAAAAGTAGATTATTAAAAGAATTTTAGCAATAGACGCAAATTTAATGTTGGCCCCACAATTTTGGTTTTTAGATCCAAGGAAAATTTACTAAAGAAATTAGTTATATGTTCCTTCTTTTTCTCGCGAATCAAATCTACTATTATTCTAATTTTTAAAAAAAAAAAGAATTCTCGATGATTTTGACAGATTTTTTGATTGATCATTGACATTATTGTCGATCTTAACGGATTCTGATGAATTCTTAACGGATTCTTGACATTAGTGATGATCTTAATACATTTTTGATGAAATCTCGACAAATTTTTGACTAATTTCCTCCAAAAAGTGCTAAGATCTAATGATGGTGGTAAATTTAGTTAAATATTTGGAAATAATGGTTATTGCTTAGTTAACCCAAATCTACTTATTGCTTTTAACGAAAACACATGGATAAAGTTGTCCTCATTAAAAATTTTCAAATACCAACTAAATTTAGAGGTTGTAGTTGTGTAATAGTAATAGTAATTGTAATAATAATTTGAATGGAATAGAAAATGAATGATAATATAATTATGTTTTTTTGATTAAAGTAGTAGAATCAGTACTTGAATGAATATTCTTATATTTTATTAATTATGAAAATAAATAGAATTAGTTGTATATTAATAAAAATACTCTTAAATAAATATTTTAAGTATTTTAAATTATATTTAGTATTAAATTACTTTATTAAAATATTTTACATTTAACTTTATTTTATTTTATTAATTAAATTATTATGTTATTAAATTAAATTAAATTCTTATTTTATATTTAGCATCAAATTGTTTTATTAATTAAATTATTATTTTATATTTAACATTATTTTACTTTATTTTATTAAATTATTTTTTTATTAATTAAATGATATTCTATTCTACCTTATTTCATCCAATCTTTATTCAAGATTGGATGGAATAGAATTCCATCAGATTTCTCCTCTTCTCCTTATTAAGTCACCCGCATGCATAAGGCAAAGTTCCATATCCTTCTCCCACAAGTGTCTCTCTTTACCAGAGAGGGGGTCATTCTCTCTCTTTGGTATAATTTTTTTTTTTTAACTTTTCTCTGTCTGTTTTTAGTTCTTTTATCCAATAATTCTCTTTTTTGAGAAGATAGTTTTCCATATATATTTAGATGTTTAGTACACTCAGATCTAGATGTGGTAGTTTGTATTATTTTTAGTTTGTTATTTAGTTTTTGTGTGGTTGTTCCCTAAATTTATATCAATTTTGATTCAGATCTGGAGAAGTAGTTACCGTAGTAAATCAGAGTTGGTAGAATATTCTCAAAATTGCCAATTCAAATTGAGAAGAATCTAAAAGAACCATTAAAGTGCTCTATTTTATTTTTAGAGTTTTTCTCCAAAATTATTATCAGGCACATTTACAAAGATGTTGTCATTTTCGAGCTTTTAAATCGATTTATTGATTTTTATTGTAAAAATTTATATATAACTCGATGTACTACCGTAACATTTATATGAATTTAATGAAATTGTATTATCTTTCAAAAAAAAATTCATGTTATAATGAAAATGCTTTCATATTAGGACTTTCTAATCCAACAAAGAAATTACGTCATTTTGTAATAATTTTCGTTCAATTCTTTTCTATTACCCTAATTAAATGGGCATAAGCGTCTTCTTCGTCTTTTCCCTGCTGTCCAGCTAGCCCTCTTCATCATTACGAAAAAAGAAAAAAAATTATTATTGATGATGGCCATGCTCTGTTGGTGGTTCTCTGTCTGCGTCATTATTTTATGGGTTTTTTCTCGATTTAATTTTCTTTCGCTAATTTCGTTAACTTCTGTTGGATATTAGAACAATGGCCATAAATTATAGATCTGGGGGTAAGAAAGGGGTGGATGAGCTAAGGAGAAAAAAAAAAGTGAAAGGGAAAGGACGGAGGGACGTTGAAGATTATTGGGATGCAAGAGATTATACTCTTGTTTTTTTGGTATGCTCGTTATATTTTCTTCAGTTCCAACATAAAAATCCAGATTATGCTTTTGGTATATATCTTGTCTAATTTTTAGATAAATTTGGCTTATATTGTTGATTGAAATTTAGTTTTTTGTTTCTTTGGTTTAGAGTTGAAGTTTTTGTAATGGTGTGGAAGTGATGAATGTATGAATATTCCTTTTTTTATTTGCTACTGTATTTTCTTTCTGCTCCGATGTGTTTACGGAATGCAAGCACAAAAACTTTCGAGTGAAGGATCTACTTTGAAGCGTCATCACAAGAGGGGAATGATAAAATTTTGGTTCTTTGATTTATTGATTTGGTAAAAGTTATATTTTGGATATTTATTGAATTAATAAAATGACATTTTTTTATTTAAATTTGTGCATAATTGGTATGTCATTAAATATCAGAAAATCAGAAAATTTTTAGTTTATTTACGTAACTATAAATTTAGCATATACCTATTATATAGGATTAAATTTATAGATAATAAATTAAATATAATCCGTAATAATTAATAAAAATTTGAGATTTTTAATTAAATATTATTAGTACGGTTCATTAATATTGATAATATAATAGTCTTATCCGAACTATTGATGTGTTGACATCACAATGGAGATACTTTATATAATTTGATTATATAGGACTGAACTAGACATGCTTTGAATTTTACATAAATTCCGTTAACTGTTGAGAGTTCAAATAATGTCACTAGATGATCATATGTAGATCAATCTTAAACCTGAATAGTTATAGACTCCTATTTATAACATTACGTTCTTTGACATACTTGTTAAAGGTTTGTATTTAAAGAGATCGAAATACTTGTATCTTAAGAGCATGATGAGATGAGTAGCTGAGAATGTAACTTATAGATATGGAATCCATTCCTTCCATTAGGAAGCTAGAAAGATGATTCCCTAGTGCATTGATTCAGGACTTGAATAGTTTAAGTACTCAATTTATAATAGATTTATAAATTAATTATTCATTAGATGATCAACAGTACACAAGGATAAAGATGTAATTTGAGAGGTAAACAGAATATAACCTAGCTCCAATTATGAATTATCTATGGAGGATTGAACTATATGTAATGATTAAATCGATGGACTGCTCACTGTTTTCTGACTAAATTAATTCTGTAATTTCAAGAGTGCAATTTCGGATTTTTAGTAGAGTAATACTGGAATTAATAAATTAGACAAATTAATTAAAGAGTTTAATTAATTGTCATAATTTATTGAAGCTTGAATTATAGGTACATAAGTCCTCAATTCCACCTCTTATAAACACTGTAATGGATATTACATTATTTCTGTTACTGCACATTTTGTCTAGATAAATAGTTTTTCTATATGTAATTAATAATTGCTATTAATTAATTTAAATTTATGGAGAGATAAGTTTCCTAATTTGTTTAAATTTTGAATTTAAAAATATCTAATTATCAGATAATTAGATAAATAGAAATTGAAAAACTGACTGAAAGTGAAACACTCTTCCTTGAAAGAGTAAATTATCTGCTAGTTTATATATATATATATATATATATATATAAATATATATTAATTAATTAGATTAAATAGATATATATATATATATATATATATATATATATATATATAAAAGTTTATGTTTTTTTGTAAACTATTCACGTTTTCGTTAAAACGTTTTATATATATATATATATATATATGTTATTATGATTTTATTAATATATATTATTTATTAAATAACTTAATAAATATATATAAAGGAAACCCTAGCTGATAATAAGTAGAGACTATGTATTATTTTCTACTGAGCCTCTAAAAATTACAGAGAAAAAGAAGAGAGTCTTCATATTCTCTATAGAACAAATCCTTATAATCTCATGTGTTGAGAAAATTGTAGGGGCCTAAAGTGTGAGTTTAAGAGATTATACGCAACGCCCACACATTCATCTAGTTGTACTTGAGGCTTGAATTGGAAGATCGTGGCTGAGAAGACAGTAAAACTAGAATCTGCTGACAGGTAAGTATTAGATCTATTCTCTTTGTATGTTTCTATTTACTATGAATTAATACCATACACTCATATAGTCAATTGTTTTGAGAAAATTTTTGAATGTTCCTGAGCCAATCTTCCGCTACCAAAATCGTTTTAAATCCAACATGATCAACATGGTCATGAAAGCAAATAATTATTTTTTTTCATGTGTGACTGGGTATATTTTGCTGCATTTCCAGCAAGAAAAACAAGAGTATAATTTCTATATATTTTCTCAATTTGTTTTCATTTATTTTCTTTTTATGGTATATCTGGTTGTAATGTTTTTTCATGCTTTTTTTTTTTTCATTCTTTATTTTTTTCTAGAGTCAAAACTTTTTGTTATTGCATTGAATGGCTAGAAGAGCGTGGGTTCTTTTACTTGCTACTACTTTTGTTTTCTTTTTGCTCAGAATTTGGTATGCAAGCAGATCAATTTTCAAGCAAAAGGCTCAAAAGTACGTATTATGTTCTCAATTCATTGAAGAGGAAAAGTTGTTATTAGATGGTGTTCAAAATCAAATTCAAACGAGGAAGGGGAAAAAGTGTTGGTTTATTCATTTTTTTTTTTAAAAAGGTGTTGGTTGATTCATTGTCCACCATAATCTAAGCAAAAACCTATTTTGTTGTTAATAGATTATTTGTAATAATTTAGCTATGTTGTTTATTTTATTATAATAATTCGGTTATAAAATTTTACCAAACACGTACCATTGCATTTCAAACTCATATTACTTTAAAAATCAGTTTGTCAAACAGTTAGTTGGTTTCAAGCTATAGCTAATTTCTCCTTTCGTATAGTTAAAACTAATTATTTTATAGTCTCAATTTGATAGATTTATGGATTTTAATAAAAATTTAAAAGAAAAATCCGTAAAAATCCGCTGAACTGTAAAATAGTTAAATATTTAGTAAACTATAATTTTAAAGTGATTGGACTTAAAAAAAATTATATTAAAGTGTTTAATAAATTAAATAATTAAATTATTGTATAAATATAAAATGATTAAAATAAACATTATTATATAATTATTCGTATTAATAAAAAGAACTCATTAATAATTTTTACAAATATGCATATTTTATTCGTACTAAATATATTAATACTTTTTTTTTTATAAAAATAATCTCATTTAAATTAGTTACTCAATAAAATTTATTTTATTTTCATTCAAATTTAAAATTTTAATAAAGAATTAATTTCACTATTTTAAAATAACTAATATAAAAAGTATCTTAATTAATTATAATTTAAACAAAAAAATATTTTTTTTTGACGATCTAAACGAGGTCCATCGGTAAAAAGAATCTTTACCGACGGGATCTACGTCGCTATATTGACCATCTGCTGATGTGACGTTGACTTTCCGTTGGAAAATTGGGAGGAAAAAAAAGTCACAAAAACTTCCTGCAAAATAATATATTTTTGGTGCCTCTACATATTTTTGTAAAAAATGAGCAAATTTTAAATTACTTTTGCCGACGGAAAGTTGTTATTCCGTTGGAATATATCGTTTTTTTAAAATAAAATAAAAAAATGTCATTTTCTTTATTTTCGGTTACAATTAAAAAAACTAATTTTATACGCATCTTTTTTTTTTTTGTGTGTGTGTGTGTGTGTGTAAGGGTTATAACCCTAGGTTATCCTCTCTCCTATTCTCGGCCCAGCCGCTCCTCTCATTGTTTCTCTCACTCGCAGCGACGAGCCCTCCCTCTCATTCACAGTCATCGCTCTCTCTCTCTCTCTCTCAATTGTCTTTTTACTCCCTAGATCATTCTCGATCTCTCGATCTCTCGATCTCGTCTCCTATAAAGAATCTGATCTCTTGGCTTGGTCTCTTCGTTTGTTCCGTAGTCACCTGTAAGGTTATAAAATACTCATCTCCATTTTTGTTCTAGTTTTTTCATTTGTTTTTGTTTTTGGCTTAATTTTTTTAGTCACCGTTGACAACTTATATTGTTGTGTTCTTGTGTTCTTCTGGTATTGCTTCAAAAGGTAAGTCCTCTGATTTGTCTCTTTGAATTATTTTTATGATATTGTGATTTTGTGCTCTGATTGTTTGAATTTGATTTTGTGATTTTTTTTTTTTTCACATTCTACGTTTTTTCTTTCTTAAAGGAACAAAAAACGAACAGAAAGAAAGAGTCTTGGTAAGAAAAAAAGAAAGAAGGGAAAATTTTTTCCCAGGAAACAAACAGAATTTAGCTGATTTATCGCTTGGATTTAAGTTTTTACGATTTAATTGTGTAATTTGAGAGTGGGATTTTTATTTTTTGTTTGTGTGTTTAGGATTGGTATTATTGGCGGTGGTGACTTTGGATTCAGTTGAGATATACAATACCCATGAGTTGTTAAAGGCTGTGAAACCAGACGTGTATTTTGTATGTAAAAGGGAGAACAGAACTGATTTACCGGATGTTAAGAAAGCTAACGAAAATTATAAATTCAGAGGCCAAGAGTCTTGGCATTTAATTATTATTTTTTTGTGTGCGTGTGTACAATTCTAAACTTGTTTTGGGGGAAGATTAGACTATTGATATTGATAATGGTTCCAAAAATCAAAGTGCATAGTATATCGTGAAATATTGGTCTTTGTGCATGCAAATTGCAAATTGAACTTTTGAGATAGGTAAATGCCAAAAAATTGCCAACCCATTTGCAATAGTTTTGGTTTCGTTGTTTTTCAACTTTTTCCTTAATTCGTCAGGACATTTATCGACGGTTTAACTGAATTCTGTCGGACTAAAAAATCAAATTTTGGGACTTTTGTATCTGACGGACTACTCATTAGTATATATTCAATATATTGGCTACGTGGAAAAAAAACTCGAATTTTTTCCCGCGAATATTAAATTTTAAGTGTCAGTATTTTTTTACCCAAAAAAAGTCATTTTATAAAAATACATTCACCGAAGGGTTAGTGTTGTTCGTCGGTGAAAGTCTTCCTTTAAAGTTAAAACAAGGTCGTTTTTATGTAGTCATATTTTTTTAAAAACATTCACCGACGGAAAATATTAACCCGTTGGTAAATGTTATCTTATTAACCTACCGTAAAACATGCTCACTTCATTCTTAGCCCCTGTCTCCCTTTTTCTCTCTAGCTTCATTCTCAGCCGCTCCCTCTCTCTCTTAAAAAAATCTAGTCTCTATTACAGATAATCATCATTCATCTTGCTATAAAATCTCAGGGCTTTGAGGAACTCAACGTAATCCCTTTCCCTTCGGCATCATCTAGACTCTCCCAATTAGGGTTTCTACCGTCGTCTCAAATCTCTTCAGCTGCCATTAAAAATGCCTCGCCGAAGCTCAGGTACTTCTTATATTTTCATATTTCATAGTTTTTTCCTTATTCGTAGTTCTCAATATATTATTTTAGTATTATAATAACTTTTTATTATGAATCCTGTCCTTGAGTTTTAGGGTTTGTTTTTGTGTGAACTCTTGGAAATGGAAAAATATGTAAGATAAAATTAATTTTCTTTTGTCCGAAGACATGGTTGTCATGATTTAACTTGGGATTTCTTGCTATTGTATTTTTATTTATTGAGTTCATTAAGTTGAAATCTTTCTTCATTGCATGTTAGATTGAGGGGTTTTGTTTATTCATTTTATTTTTTTAATCTTTTATTCATTTTGGGTTAAAGTTGGTAGTCTTTCTTTACTGCATTTCAGATTGAGGGGTTTTATTTGTTTAATTTGTTGTATTTTGATTTGATGATTTTTGGGATATTTTTCTCTCATTTGTATATGGGATATATTTTTAAAAAAATGTTTTCAGAGATTGTTTGGATTGTTTTAGTGTGTAGTGAATCGTAAATTGAAGGCAGCTCTAATAAGTATTTGTAATAGTCTATGGAATTATGACATGTAGCTTATTTTTGCTTGTTGTGGGTATTGCCATAAGATTTATGTGTTAGCTTTGTTCTCTGCTATGCCTTTGAAATTTCCTTTTCAAATGTCTTACGAATATTTGTTGTAGTCTTGCTTTTATGATCCATGGAAGAACGTTTAACTTTTACCAATTTTGTGGAAGTTAGTATATTAAATTTAGAATTGCATTAGACACTTGTACGAATTATAATACTTCTCTTTAAGTTTAAGCTGACGTGGAATTATAAATGAATAGGTTTTTCGTACTGTTTCATGAATTCAAACTAATATATGATGTAGATAGGAAGAACCTTCATTAAAACTTGTCTTAAAAATGATTACAGCTTGAAAAACCCAAAAATTGTGGTGATCTAAAAAGAATGCAGGACTACTTAAACCTTGCTTGTAAAAGAATTTGTGGAACTTGGTTTGCATTGTTAACAGTGATATCAGATTGAATATACATCTATGTTGTTCTCTCTATTTTGTGTTTGCAACAAACGATATTCTACATTAAACTGTGGTGTTTACAAAACATCTGGGACTTAATGTTGCTTTAAATTTTTGTTCTTAGGAAGACCTGCCCCTCGTCCAGCTCCACGAGCTGCACCTACACGCAACCCTCCTCCACCAGGTATTGATATTTTTCATCATGTATGTCATGGTCATGGATTAGCAAGTGTGTGTGTGTGTGCGCAGGCGTGTGTGTATTTGTTTTTATTGAAAAAAAAAACTATTACTCCTTTCCTGCAAAAGAGGCTTGATTTTTTCGTTGGCACATTGAATGAACAACACATGGTATGTTTATAATTTTTTGTTTGAATTGATGCAGTTCACCATACTGCCCCACCAGCTCCTGCACAACAAGGTGCTGGTGGATCTTTGCTAGGAGGGATTGGCTCCACCATTGCCCAGGGTATGGGAAATGAAATATATACCATTTATATTTTTAGGACATGAGTTGTTGGTAGTTGTTTACTTGGCGCATCTTGATGCATTTCCTCTGGAGAGGAGTTGCATCTTATTTATTTCTTTATTGTTGCAGGGATGGCCTTTGGCACTGGAAGTGCTGTGGCTCACAGGGCTGTAGATGCTGTTCTTGGTCCTAGAACCATCCAGCATGAAACTGTAGTGTCTGAGGCTGTTGCAGTCCCAGCACCCACTGCAAGCAGCATGGGTGGCGCAGATGCATGCAACATTCACTCCAAGGCATTTCAAGATGTATGTAAAATTTTGTTGCTTGATGGTTTGTTTTGAAATGATGTAATTGCATGGTAGAATATTTTAATTTGCTGATTTAGCTCTGTTCTGTGTGTGGATGTTACTCACCTTGGGGGAGAGGGAATGTGTGGTCACAAGATACTGTACTTTGAGTTAGAAAAACTTGTACTTTCTGTATCTTGTGACCTAATGAGTACATGCTACTGGGTATTTCAACTTGAGTAGGGAAATATGTAACTTCTGGATCTTTGCATGGTGAATATTTTGAAAATTAGCTTTTCCTGATATTGTTTTTTTGAACCATTCTTTTGCTATTACAAGTACTGTACTAATTCAGTATCAGAATAGATGTTTATACAATGCATTGTATCATTGAGTTCCTTAAGTGTAAGAATTGTCAGTATTTAATTTACGGTTTGGCGTTTGTGTTATTTGTTTCGATCATAGTTATGTCTAGAAAGGAACTCCCTTCTCAACTCGTCTCTTCTCAACTCGTCTCTCCTGTTTGAAATTTATATGTTCATGTAGGTAAGGTGGCTTTGGCTGTGATAGTCATTAACTTTTGGTTTTCTTGCAGTGTATCAGTAGCTATGGGAGTGACATCAGCAAGTGTCAGTTCTACATGGATATGCTAGCTGAGTGCAGGAAGAATTCTGGTGGCGTGTTGAATGCCTAAATCCGTCTTCCAGTGTGATGGAATATCGGCTATCATCTCAGGAATTTGGTTTAAATTTAATTATGGAATCTGGTTTAAATTTAATTAGTGGGAGAGTTTTATGCAATTCTGAATGTTGAATTTTGTGGAATTGCTATTAAAGTATTTGCCAAATTTGGAGACAGTTTTCTATAATCAGAAATGGCCAAAAGTTTGGGACTTAATCGTTAAATTTATGTAATGATTTTTGATTGCTTTTAGGTTCATTGATTAGGATGTTATGGATATAATCAAAAAGTGGATAATTTGATTATGATGGGTGCTTGAAATCTTAGCTTGAATGGCTTTGAATTAATCCTAAAAACAGAATTTTGCCACCTAAAGAACTTTATGAAAGTTGGAGAAAAAGAATACTTGCATTTCTTCCGAAGGGCAGGATCAGAGTAAATGCTTATCAATCTTATAATATGATTCCATATACATGGTGCCCAAAACCAATCGAGTATTGACTTGATCATAATTAAAATAAATTAAAAAAAAAACTATGATGGTAACTGCTGACATTTAGGATAGTAATTTTTCTTTTGTTATTAATTTTTCTTTTTTTTTTTCTCCCTAAAAGTTTGGAATTTGATACAATTAAAAATCTCATGATTCATTCATTTTTATGTAATTGGGAATTCATAATTTTTTGGAAAAAAAAAAAAAAGAAAACTATTGCTTATACCGGGAGATGCATGAAATATGAAACTCAAAACTCAAAAATTATTCTTGAAGTGTACAATTATTTTCAATATAAAATTAGAAAGTTTGTTTGTTTTCGGGTTACCTAGAGAGCTATGTGTATGGAAAGATTTAACTATTTTTTTTTTTTTAAGAAAAGATTTAGCTGTTGATTGCTGTCTATGTCGACATGTCACCAAATGCCGTGTATCAATACATCTAGGGAATTGATATTTTGAGTAGCTATTATATTAAATTGGTTTCATTAATTTTTTTATTAGTTAGGTTGTGATTTATTATTTATGATTAATAGAATATGTCTCTGATCTATAAATCTTTTTTCCATGTTTTCTCTTATTCTTTTTTTCAATGTAGTGATTTTGTTATAGTAATGTGCACACACTTGGTAGCTAATGTTGTGTGTGCACATATATGCACACACTTGGTAACAAGTGACGTGTGTGCACTATGCACATACTTGGTATCAAGTGCCAAGTGTGCACATCATGTGTGCATATAATTAAAAAAATTATTTCGAAAAATAGTGTTCATCTTGTTAGTACACTAAAATGCGTAATAAAATGTTGAACACCAAAAAGAAGGGGAACTTGCGTCGTCCTTTGGGGGATTCTTAGTAGTTAGAATCCTCCAAAAGTGGTGCAAGTTCCCTCTTTTTTGGCACTTAAAATAATTTTTTTTGGCACTTAAATTCCCCAATAGACAAAAAATACCCTAGGCAAGACGGTTAGAGATACCATTTCGGCCTCCACCTCAACATGGAAAGATGTGAAGAAAGAGGACTTTGAGCTCATTTTGAACTAGATGCAGGTGAGTGAGTTTCTTAAAATATTTATTTTATTTTATTTTAATAAAAATCTTTATTAATAATTGTTCATTTTAATTTCTCAGGTGAAGTTTGACTATTCTTGAACCAATGCCCTTTTAATGGACTTTATTGAGTAGTCCATGATGGCATATTTGCGAGAATGGCGCAACCAAATGCGAAGCATTTCATGGAAATTGGGGGAGGGGGGTAGGTAAGAGAGATATGGCTTTTACTAAGGCCAATCCATATAAGCACGTTCCCTTGGATCAATGGAGTATTTTATGTGATTGCTTCGGTTTTGACGAGTTTGAGGTAATAAACGAGCTTTTATATATATATATATATATATATATATATATATATATATATATATATATATATATATATATATAACACTAATTGTTTAAGAAAGAAATTATATCTAATTATGAAATTGACAACTTAATGTGCATTTTTGCAAAAAATCTCAGACCGGAATTCGGAGAATCGGTTTAAGCAATTGTACCCTCCTGCACAGGGGTCGTCTAGCATGATTAGCTAAATGAGGTGAAGGTAAAAAAGTCTAACATTTTCTTTAAGTAGTACTAAATACTATAACCAAATAATCTGCCTATTTTTCTTAATTTTTTTAGCGCAACCCAGATACCAGAGAGCCAATGAGCCCTATAGACTACTTCGAGAGTCGTCATCTCAAGTCGACTGGTTGGCGGAATGAGTACATACAGGAGAAACATGTAAGAATTTGTTCTATTTGTTTAAAATATTTAGTTTATGTATTAAATATATAAATTACTTTAATTTTTATTTTATTTTATAGGCAGAGATGGTTACGTCTAAGGTAGAGGCACTCACTCAAACTCAGGCCTGTGCTTAGTCCAAGTTTGGGGATGCTGTCTCGTCTACTAAGTCCGTGGTGGGGTCAAAACAGGTCGATGAGTTTCAGATAATGTCCCAGGCTCTAGGGACTAGATCTAGGTAGCAGAAAGGATTGAGAGCACTTCCTCGGCTGAAGAGTGTAGAAGGACCGAGGGCTGCCAGCACGGGACAAGTCATTGAGATCATCGCCACTTTGAAGCAACAACTGGCTGAGAAGGATGTAGAGCACGCACGACAGATCGATGATACTCAGCGGTTATAGCCGAGAAGGAAGCAGAGAACCAACACAAGCTCGAGGAGACTCAGTGGCAACTCAACGAGCAAAATCGGATACTTCAAATCTTGATTGCAAAACTCAGTATCGAGATGCCATCTCCTCCAACACAGATAATGTAGATATTTTTTTTTGTTTTTCCGATGTTGTAATTTTAGAAGCAGTTTATACATTTTCTTTATTTAATAAAATTTTTATTATTAATTTATCTCATTTTGATTTTTTTATATTAATTGAAGAAATTATCTATTTATTAATTATTAATTAATAATTAGTTAAATAATTAATTTTTTTAATAATTAAAAATTTTGCCGATGTAAAAATGCGTCAATAAAAGTTATTTTAAAATTCTTGAAAACACCTTTACCGACGAATTTTGCCGTCAGAAAATATATTTTGATTTTTTTCCAAATTTTGAAAAATACTTTTGCCGATGTGTTTTTTTGTCGGCAAATGTATTTTTAATTTATTTTAATCTTTTTGTATAGACTTTCACCGACGCATGTTTTTTGTCGATAATTGGTTAATCAAAGTCAAATTTTCAGGATTATTTCGCCGATAGAAAACTGTCACCGACGATAATAGAGCGTCGAAAAAAGTTAAACACATGTCAGTGAATATGATTTTTGTTGACGACGTTCAATTTTTGTCAGAAAGTGACTTTTAGTGATGATTTTATGCCGACGACGATTACCGACAATAAAACACGTCGGAAAAAGTTAAATCACTTTTGCTTACGCATTTCAAGACTTTCACCGACGCAAAAATGCGTCGGGCAAAGGTCTTCGTTCTTGTAGTAGGGAAGAAAATGTCGAGTAATTTTAAGTTTTGGGCTCAACTTCATTTGGGCAACTTGAGGAAAAACAAATTGGAAAAAACACAAAACGAAATAGCTATTTCCAGCCACTTAAATCTAAGCTATATTCTAAGTAACACTACATAAAAGTGAGTTTTTTTTTTTTTTTCAAAATTTTATAGTAATTAGTTTCGGCAAAGAGTGTATTAATTCGTTTATTTGTTTTCTAGACTTGGTTATATTTATTCCTATTTAATTGCTACTGATTTGGGATTTTGATTTGGACTATATTTTTTTCTTATAATTAAATATATGATTTTATCAATATTTCTCTTGAATTTTAACATATCCATATGAGGCTAAAATTAAATTGTCTTAGTTTAAAGATGTGTGTAAATTTTGGACCAAAATAATAAGTAGAAATTTTCCATGTGATGGTTTACTTACATGGTGCTATGCTCGTTTCAATATTTTGATGTTTGCTTCTTCTTTTTCCCCATTTATATAGAATTGTGTTGTGGAAATGTACACATACTTGGTACGAACTGTTATCTGAGCACATATATGTACACACTTGGTACCAAGTGCCATGTGTGCACTCTACGTACACTTGGTACAAAATGCGAGTGTGCACACTATGTGGGCATACCTCTTGGTACTTGGTGCCGTTTGTGTACATCTTAGAAAAAAATTTTAGAAAAATGTGTTCAATATTTTGGTGTACTAAAACGTGTAATAAAGGATTGAACACTAAAAAAATGGGAAAATTTGTATTGGCTTTTGGAGGATCCTTAGTAGTTAAGATCTTCTAAAAGCGCGGTAAGTTCCCTTTTTTTTAGCACTTAAAATTTCATCACTTAAAATCTCCCTAAGGTTTCATAATGTTAATAATATTCTTTGATAACTTAATAAAATAACATTTATTAATAATTATTCATAATACACGTAATAGTTTTGTATACTAACTCTAAAAATACACCTAAGGAAACATAAAATATCCAAAATATTCATAGGTGATATAAAATACTCGAAATACCTTCTGGTGTCATAAAATACCTAAAATACTACTAGGTGCATAAAATAGCCAAAATATCCATAGGTGACATAAAATACCCAAAATACCCCTATATGACAAAAAATACTAGAAAAGTTCATAAGAGATATAAAATACCCCTAAAGAGACATAGAAAACCTAAAATACCAAAGCACACCTAGGTGACATAAAATACCCCGAAATACCCCTAAGTAGATAGAAAATATTGAAATACCCCTAATTAGATAAAAAAAAAAAACCAAAATATACCTAGGTGACATAAAATACCCGAAATATCCATAGATGACATAAAATACCTTGAAAAATTATACGTGACATAAAATACTCAAAATACCCTTAATGAGGGTCAATTATTTCTTTTCTAGCAACTCTGGATGATTTTTAATATATTTATACATTATTTTATTCACGAAAGAAATTACATTAGACCTTTTCAGAAGTTGGTGAGAGATTACCTTAGATCCAATGGGCAGAGGGTCAAGGAAGAGACGAAAGGTTGTTCGATCGAAAAAGAACGTAGGAGACTTAAGACCGACTGATCGATTGAAGGTCGAGTATTATGATAAGATAAGGAAGCCTATCTTTGACTATGACAAAGATGTTTTTAAACTTTCTTGTCAAGAAAGTTAGAGACACCATCCCGGCCTCCACCCTGATATGGAAGAATGGGAAGAAAAAGGACTTTGAGCTCATCTTAAACCGGATGGAGGTAAATGAGTTTCCTAAAATATTTGTTTTATTATATTTTAATAAAAACTTTTATTAATAATTGTTCATTTTGATTTCACAGATGAAATTTGACTATCCTCGGACTAATGTCCTCTTCATGGACTTTGTTGAATAATCCATGATGGCATATTTACGAGACTAGTACTTCTAAATGCGGAAGCATTTTAGGGAAATAGAGGATAAGAAGGATATGGCTTTTACTAAGTTCAATCCTTTCAAGCATGTTCTCTTGGATTAATGGAGCATTTGGTGCAATCGTTTCGGTTCTCAAGATTTTGAGTTAATTATCATGATTTTACATATAAAAAAACATTAGTTGTTAAGAAAGAAATTATAATTAATTTTGAAATTAACTACTTACTGTGCATTTTTGCATAAAGTTTTGGAATAGAACTCCGTGAATCAGTCCAAGCAATTGTATCCTCCTACACAGGGCTCGTTTAGCACGATTAGCTGGATGAAGGCGAAGGCAAGAAAATCATACATTTTCTCTAAGTAGTACTAAATGCAACGACCAAATAGTCTACCCATTTTTGCTATTTTTTTAGGGCAACCAAGAGACCAGAGAGGCGATGAGCCTTATAGACTACTTCGAGTCTCGCCATCTCAAGTCGACCGGTTGGCAGAACGAGTATACGCAGGAAAAATATGTAAGAATTGGTTCTATTTATTTAAAATATTTAGTTTATGTATTAAAATTATAATTTACATCAACTTTATCATATTTTCTAGGTGGAGATGATTATGTCTAAGGGGAAGACACTCACTCAAACTCAAGCTCATGCTTAGTCTAAGCTTGGGGATGCTACTTGTCTGTGGTAGGGCTAGAATAAGTCGATGAGTTTCAAATTATATCATAGGCTCTAGGGATTAGATCTAGGTGGCAGAAAGGGTTGGGAGCACTCTCTCAACTAAAGAGTTTAGGAGGATTAAAAGCTACTAACATGGGATAAGTTGCTGAGACCATAGCCACCTTAAAACAGCAGCTAGCTGAGAAGTACATAGAGCATGCACGACGAATCGATTAGGCTCAACGTCAAATGGCCGAGAAGGAAGCGGAGAACCAACGCTAGCTTGAAGAGACTCAGCGGCAACTCAACGAGTAAAATCATGTGCTTCAAACTTTGATTGTAAAGCTCGGTATCGAGATACCACTACCTCTATCTCCAAAATCTTAGACATTTTTTTTTTATTTTTATATCTAATTTTAGATACAGTTTGAATATTTTGTTTATTTAATAAAATTTGTGTATTAATTTATCTATATTCAAATTTTAATATATTATTAAATGTTTGTTATTAATATCCATAATTAATTTAATAATTAATTTTTAAAATAGCTAAAACTTTAACATTTTTAAAAATACATTCACCAATGCATTTTGTCATCAACAAAGGTATTTTAATTTTTTTTGAAACATTTTGCAAAATTCTATTGCAGACACATTGTATCGTTAGAAAATGAATTTTATTTTGTTTTATTAATTTTTTGAATAACTTTCATTGACGAATAAATGTGTAACTAATTGTTAGACATTCATTGCCACTTTTTTGTGTCCGCAAATGTTTACTAGCTTCAAAATTTCATGATGTTTTCATTGACGGAAATCTTTTTTCTATGTAAATGAAGTATTGGAAAAAGTCAACAATATGTTGGTGAATGTTACTTTTGTTAACGAATTTCAATTTTTGTCAGAAAGTGACATTCATATATGGTTTTTCACCGACAACTGTTGCCAACACAAAAATGCGTCAGCAAAAGTCAAAGGACTTTTGCCGATGATAAAATATATTGGTGAAAGTCTCATTTTTTGTAGTGATACATTAATACTTTTTTTTAAAAAAAAAATTGATATAGACATAAAATCAATTAAATATTTAGTATTTTTACTTTTAAATAGTGGTATTTAATCATTATGATTTTTTCACTAAAAGGTAGTGCATATTCCCACATAATTTAAAAGCAAAGTTGCTTTAGGTTAACTTTAGCTTTTGGATGTAAATTTGTCAAAAATTATTGAATAATCTGATTTTTAAGTGTTTACCAAATACCTTTTGACCCATAAATAATTATAAAAATACTTTTAATCTGTTAAAAGCTAAACCAAATTAGGCCATAATTCACAGCTTATACCAAACTGGCTCAAAAGCTTATTTATTATATTTATTTAAAGCTATTACTTCTTATGGCGCTTATTTTCGGTTAGAAACCATGAAACTGAGTAAAAATTTTAATTGAGGTATTGCTTTCCCATTTGATGGACAGAGAACATATCAAGAATCCTAGAAAGAGGATTCTAGTTCTAATTTTTTAGTATTTGTGAAAGTAGGTAGTTGTTTACTTAGATATAGATCTATCCAGAGTTCTATTTATGGTGATTTTGATTTTAATTTATTAGTATCTTTTCTTTTAATTGAGTGATTATCATTCAGAATTATATTGTTTTATAATTTAGATATGAAGAGTTTATTACCATTGTAGATTTTGCTAGTGAATTAATTAGAAAATCTAATTCAGATAATAAAAATTCAAAATAAATTATTGAAGCGCTTTAATACATTCTTTGTGAAGTTAATTTTCTCTAAAATCATTAACCGGGATTGCTTTTGCTCTGAAATTTAAAGATTTTCTTGTCTTTTAAGTTTATGAATCGATTTATTAATTCTCATTAATTATCAAGTTCTATGTAGTCTAATATGCTATTATAACCCTATTCAAGTTTAATAAAATTGTTTCATTAAAAAAAAATCATTATTCCAAAGAAAATTTTAAATGACAATAATTTACCCTTAATACACGGTATTAAGTTTATCATCATAAACTAAAAGCACAAAGTGTCTTTTGCGAAAGTGAAAAAAATAATCTTCCAATGAATTACATAATTAACATTTAAAAAATAACCTTGAGATTAAGCTTCAAATATCCCCCATCCTTATATTATAATTCCATTACCGTTACATAAATTATCTGTACGTGTAACTTCGAATTTCGGATTGTCTAGCTTGATATTTCACTATTTATGGATAGATTAACGTGGACGATTTTATTATTATTATTAATCGTTAAATTGAAAATTCTTATCTTTATTTATAAATTAAGTTGGAGAGATAAATTAATAAAGTTGCACATTTCTTCCTCTTAAGTCTTAATCCGTTAGTAGGACTTAATAGTTTGTCCGATTATTAAATTGTTCCTAGAGTGAAATTTAAGTATTTTGTATTAAAATAACTGGTTGTTTCTATACTCTAAACGTTTTTACTACCATCGGGATATGTAAAAGAAGAATAAAAGAAGTGCCCCATTGGGTATATGATCGCAAATTCAGAATATGGTCAAGGAATTAATCTGAGTCCACATATCAGTACTGACCAATTTGCCACCTAATTCTTCACGAAAGTTTCAGGAAATAAATGGTTCATTTTCCTTTGAAGGACAGGAAGTAATTCCTTATACTTGATAAAACTTGAATATATATTCAATCCAGATGGTACGCAAGACAAATATTATTATTGAATGTTGACTTCATACGATTATATAAAGATAAAAACAAAACAAGAAGTAGTATTATATCTGTTATCAATTAATTGTTGCTAATTTGTTGGCATCGAATAGTACTTTTCCTCCTATTTTTAATATATATATATATATATATATATATATATATATATATTTTCATAATGTTTAGGACCCGTATGTAGAAGTTGTATTTGAGATTGTTTTTGCATATTTTTGCTTGCATGTTGTCAGAACATATGATAGAAATAATTAAATACTTTCAATTGACGTTATAAAAAAAAATATCATTATTTAGCAAATACTTCTTAGTCCCAATATATATTTTTTAATAATCAAAATTGGTATAGTTATAACTAAGAATTTCTTGGACTAAAAGATAAGATTAATTAATCACAAATTATCACTCATGTATTTTTAATCACAGATATGTTTTATTTATAGTTTTGAAATTGATTGTGATTAAAACTTTTAGCTATGGACATGTTAGTGGTAACAAAATGATGACATTAATTTTTTAGTCACAGATGTTTTTCTTTTAGTTACAATTTTATTGTGACGAAGTAAACTTTTTTGCAATGTGAACGAATTTTCTCAATATA
Organism: Parasponia andersonii; assembly: GCA_002914805.1. Taxonomy (NCBI): domain Eukaryota; kingdom Viridiplantae; phylum Streptophyta; class Magnoliopsida; order Rosales; family Cannabaceae; genus Trema; species Trema andersonii. The sequence continues at coordinate 516,498 of JXTB01000213.1, read as the reverse complement.
TTCCTTAATCTTAGAAAACAAAGTCGTGTAACGTATATTCATTTATATTAGGCTTTTGATAAACACCTTTATCCTTAAAAATTACAGATATAGTGAAAAAAGAAGAGGGGGAGGGGGGAGGGGGGGTTAAAAAGTTAATGATAACAAACTCACAATCACAGTTCAGGAGAAAAGCCAGAGAAGAAAACAGATCTGTAAAGTTGGAATCAGTTCGTTGCTAATTTTCTAAAAGAATTTCGAATTTTTTTTATCACTTTTTTAGAAATAAAAAATGAATATCATGCATGCGTATCTCCGACTAGAGCTGTAAATATGGGCGGCCTGACCCGACTCGTTCGGGTCTGAGGAGAAATTCAGGCCGGGCCAGGCCGGGAATAGAAGCGAGCCAGGACGGGTTGGCCCACAAAGCATTTTTGAAAGTCCAGTCTGGCTCGGTGACCTGCAGGTTCAAAGTTCCGGGCCGGGCCGCGCTAGGCTAAATTCAGACCAAATTCGGCCTAGTCCGATAGTTAAAAAAAACGAAAAAATAGAAAAATAAATAGAAAAATGAATCTTTTTAATAAAAAATAGAATTACTAATTACATACTCACTTTTTTAGTAAAATAAATAACTAAAATTAATAAGATAAATTTTTAAAAATAGAAAGAGAAAAAAAAAATATGCGGGCCACCAGCCCGGCCCGACAGGCCAGTACCAATGGCCTAATCCGACCCGGTCTTAGAGGCCAGGCCGGGCCAGCCCACAGGCCAAGTGAGCGGGCCGCAGGTCTGCCCATTAGGCCAGACCCAAATTTACAGGGATATTTCTAAGTGGAAGATTACGTCCAATATTGTAACAAAAGTAAGAATATGGAGATTAATTAACCAAGCCCTATAACAACTTTGGTAACTTGTCAAGAAAACTGTCTTTCCTATTGACAAAATCAGCTCTAGATATAACTTAACAATTTGGTAACGCATTAAAAATTGTTAAATTTTCCTTCTCATGCAAGGTAAATTATAATATACATTCTGACCAGTAATAATTAATCAGGCAACCACCCCGAATCCCTCCCCTAGTACTGTTTGAGCTTCCTTCCCTTGTGGTTTTTTCTAATTTAATTTTAAAGACATCGAGTTGGAAAGCAGTTATTTTGATTTCCCGGCCCTAATTTTGTTTGATCAATTCCAATAGTCAATTATCTTGTGTATACAGGCAAACGCGACACGTGGTGATTGTTATAAATTTCTCTTTTGTTATTTCTTTTTTTTTTTCCCTTTAAAAAAAACAAACGAATAAACTCTATTCATTGCAATATGTTTAATGAGTGCTAATTCGTGAAGAAGACTGCTAGCAGTATATTTTTTTTCCATTCTGATTTTATTTCACGACTCGATGCGTGGATTTTATTAATTTTTTAATATATATTATTAAACATGAGATATTTTAATAAAGTTCATATATATCAAGTAATAAGATCAAATAGTAAGAGATGAGTACACATTCCTCTTAACGTGAAATGGATACAAGTGCTTGTTATATATCGTTTATTTATTTTTAGCATTTCGAGTTTTGTTTTTCTTAATAGCAATGATGGGAACTGCAAACTAGTAGAGAGTGCATAGGCATCACCTCTAAATTATCAATGTGTGATGTTAAATACTTTTGATATTTTATTTGCCAAAAAGAATTGGTTTTCCTAATTATCAGTTTGGGTCATGATTTTAAGTGTAGTGCACCATCTTCCTATCCACAACATCTACATATATTTGTAAATTGTACATATTTTAATTGGTCAATCGTAGGCTCGTAGCTTTGTAGATATACTATCCAAATAATATTCGAAACTTGGAATTGGGAGATTTTACTAGTCAATAGAGCCATTACTAATTTTCGCTATATATACATATATATTCTGGTGTAACTGTCCTTCGAACATCAGTTTTTACTAGTTAGTTGAACCGTAAATTACATGGAAATGTTGTTATGGACTAAAAAAAAATGGTAGGAAAATGTCTTTAAATCCGTGGGTTGACTAGAAGTTGAAGCGATCGTCGCTATATGTTGGACTTGGCTTTGGTACCGCTGTTTATATTTCCTTGTGTGTGCCTAATTGCTCCAACATGATTGGAGTTTGAGTTTGTGTTATGAGATTCAAAAACTAGTATTTATATGTTTGTTGTCTGGACTAATAAGTTTGACCGCGTCAACTCGGGCGTGTTAAAGCTCCGTTTGGAGAGCTTTGTTTACCCTTAATTTATTTAATAAAATTCAAGCAAAAAAAAATATTTAAAAAAAAATATTGTACTTTATGGTCTCTTAAACTGAAATTTGTTTTTTATGTTTTTTTTTTTTTTTTTTTTTTCCTTTTGAAGAGAGTGCTTAGCAATATTTTTAATAGTAATATAATGTTGGCAAGGATTGTAAGTGTTGTGTGGTCTAAAATCCTAAGGTCGCATAAGAATTATATGCGACCTCCTCCGTGAAAGTTATATGCGACCTCCTCCGTGATGGTTATATGCGACCTCTTCCACAGGTTTTGTGCGACCTTCTCCGTGCAGTTTGCCTTATCAAACAGGAAACCTA
>JXTB01000213.1:491735-505322 GCA_002914805.1 Parasponia andersonii | reverse complement strand
CGCCTATTCGAGGACTACTTTGTCTTGCCCCAGTTATTTCTATCTCGGGTTCGGGCTCGAGATAATCCTCAAGGTTAATAGAACTAACACTTGAGTTGGATTCCCCAGAAAAGGCATTTCCTTCCCTAAATAGTTCCTCACTACTAGACATCTAAAAAGAAATACGCAGGGATTCAGATATTGAGGATTTCTACTATGCTAACATTCTGGGTATTTATCCTAAGGTTGCATTAAACAAACAAGTTTATTCCTAAATGATCTACGAGTTCATCAGAAAGTGTTCGAGCAGTTCATCAGAAAGTGTTCGAGCAGTTCATCAGAAGGTGCTCGAGCAGTTCATCAGTAAATGAACTGTCAGTTCAGTAAGAATAAATTAGGGTATCAGACCCTAGAGATTCTTTTCATAGGATCATTTCTAAGTGATATCTAGTAATTATACTCTACAGACTGAAAAAAAAGGGAGTAAAAGAGGAACAAATCTCTTGTTTCACTTCGGTGAAAAGAGTTTATTCCCAGATTGAAGTTATTTTCAAGAATGAAAGAAATAAGAGAAGATACTAACCTTTCTTCAGGAGAGGAAGGTTTGAGTCGATTCGAAACTTCGTCGGAGAAGAAGCGGTGATTGGAGCGACCTGGGAGATAGAACGGCACTAGGGTTCTGAGGATTTCTGAAGTTTTCTGAGAGAAACAGTAAAATGAAATAGATGGTTTCTGATATTTATAACCTAGGAACCGTTAGATCGCAGCCGTAGATCAGAGAATTTGAATTTTAAATCTAAAGGCTAAAGATTGCGCGGGATTTGAGTCTATCCGAAAAGTTAGGATTGTTTAAAATTTGAAAAGATTTTATTTTAAAAGTGACGGTTGGTATCAATCAGGCTTCCTCGAATTTCGCTCTTAGCTACACGTGTTCCGTTCTGACAGAAAAAAAAGATACGCGTGATATTGAGAGATGAGATTTTGAATCTGACGGATCTTTGACTACTCAGACCACAAGTTTAAGTTATGACATCACAAGGTTGCACGGTAATTGGAAGCTCCATTTCGTCCTAAAGAACTAATGGAGTTGGGGGGCAATTGTTGTGCGGTCTAAAATCCTAAGGTCGCATAAGGATTATATGCGACCTCCTCCGTAAAGGTTATATGCGACCTCCTCCGTGAAGGTTATATGCGACCTCCTCCGTGATAGTTATATGCGACTTCTTCCACAGGTTTTGTGCGACCTTCTTTGTGCAGTTTGCCTTGTCAAATAGGAAACCTATAAGAAGAGGGAAATAAGTAAATGCTATGGAAGAAACCTACAAGGAAAGGGAAACTGAAGTATCCTATTTGTGATCAAGGAGTTATTCGTTTTGAATAGTTATCCAATTATATTGTTACTTAATTTATGTTACCCAATTGTATAGTTATCCGTTTATATAATTAGGATCTTAGAGACATAAGGATCCTAGGGACATAAGGTTATCTTTATCTATATAAAGGGGACTCTATGTTCCGAAGGAAGGGACAAGTCACAAAAAAACCAAGTCAGAGCAAATTCAAGTCTGGGTAATTTCAAGTTTAGAGTATTCCAAGCTTTGGGTAGTCTAAGTCTTTAGTATTCTTCAATAGTTTTTCAGTCTTTCCGATTTCGAGACGAGATTGTAACCTTGAGTGTTCATTATTATTCATAAAATAGTGAGAAAACAGTGGACGTAGGCTCATCTTTTTCAGGGCTGAACCACTATAAATCTCTCTCTCCTTATTTGCTTTGATTATTACTTCAATTCATACAAGCCACATCTCTTGATTTTTTCTAAATTTATTATTGATAAAACCTCCATCAACCATAAGAAAAAAAAAAAAAGCATTAAAATTAGTTTTTTAGTACGCCTATCTTTTATATAGATCAATTTCAGAAGCATAAACGAAAGAAACTAGTTAAACATTTTTTTCCCCCCCCCCAAAAAGCATTCGTATTAGATATATCACTTGCTACACACACGCACATATTCACGCATGTATGTCGTTGAGCACCCATCATCTACTGTAAACTCTGAAATATCATTTTCTTGGGGGGAAAAAAAAGGTCTTGTTAGAGTGATGACGGGCTTTATAAATGAAACGTTATAAGCATGAATGCAAAGGTAGTTTCCCCACCCAAAAATAAAAAAAAAATAAAAAGTTTAATTTTATGGGTTAAGGCTAAGCATGAGGTAGTAACTAGTCTCCAAATTTTCTATCTTCCATTTTTCTTTTTCTTTTTTTTTTTTTTCTTGGGCGCGTCCGTAACGGACTTTCCATTGAATTGAATTAATTTAAGAAATAGCCTATCCACTTCCTTTCCCCTTCTATTGACTTTCCTTTGGAAGCCAATTCATTACTACAAATATCGAACCCAAACTTGTTCACTTGACAGACTTCATCAAAACATTCCTAACAATTTTCTCATCAGAACTTACCACAACTAATTTTCCTCCTAATTAGTAATTCCCAAACAGAGAAACCACTCTCGCGATTCGAACCACATCTCTATCTACAATGTCCAAGTTTTACTCTTCAATCTCAATCTCATCAACAACCATCGAAATCACAGTCTTATCTGCCGAAAACCTCAAGTCCAATCGCCGATCGATCAAGAAGAATGCCTTCGCAGTCGTCCGATCCAACGTCGGGAACGATTTCCGGACGACTGTGATCGACACCGACGGCGGCAGCAACCCCAAGTGGAACGACAAGCTCGTCCTCGACTTACCCGTCCAAGCGCCGGCGTTGACCGTCGAGGTACACTGCAAAACTACGACCGGAAACAGAATCGTCGGGACGGCCACGGTTCCGGTCTCGGATTTCTTCGGCGGGTACGTACCGGAGAATTACTTGCAGTTTTTGAGTTATAGATTGAGGGATCAGAGAGGCGATAGTAACGGGATTATCAATTTGTCTGTGAGAACGAAGGTTCCGCCGGCGCCGGTGTATTCGTGTTCGGCCGCATCGGCGTCATCGTCGGCGGCGANGCTCCATTTCGTCCTAAAGAACTAATGGAGTTGGGGGGCAATTGTTGTGCGGTCTAAAATCCTAAGGTCGCATAAGGATTATATGCGACCTCCTCCGTAAAGGTTATATGCGACCTCCTCCGTGAAGGTTATATGCGACCTCCTCCGTGATAGTTATATGCGACTTCTTCCACAGGTTTTGTGCGACCTTCTTTGTGCAGTTTGCCTTGTCAAATAGGAAACCTATAAGAAGAGGGAAATAAGTAAATGCTATGGAAGAAACCTACAAGGAAAGGGAAACTGAAGTATCCTATTTGTGATCAAGGAGTTATTCGTTTTGAATAGTTATCCAATTATATTGTTACTTAATTTATGTTACCCAATTGTATAGTTATCCGTTTATATAATTAGGATCTTAGAGACATAAGGATCCTAGGGACATAAGGTTATCTTTATCTATATAAAGGGGACTCTATGTTCCGAAGGAAGGGACAAGTCACAAAAAAACCAAGTCAGAGCAAATTCAAGTCTGGGTAATTTCAAGTTTAGAGTATTCCAAGCTTTGGGTAGTCTAAGTCTTTAGTATTCTTCAATAGTTTTTCAGTCTTTCCGATTTCGAGACGAGATTGTAACCTTGAGTGTTCATTATTATTCATAAAATAGTGAGAAAACAGTGGACGTAGGCTCATCTTTTTCAGGGCTGAACCACTATAAATCTCTCTCTCCTTATTTGCTTTGATTATTACTTCAATTCATACAAGCCACATCTCTTGATTTTTTCTAAATTTATTATTGATAAAACCTCCATCAACCATAAGAAAAAAAAAAAAAGCATTAAAATTAGTTTTTTAGTACGCCTATCTTTTATATAGATCAATTTCAGAAGCATAAACGAAAGAAACTAGTTAAACATTTTTTTCCCCCCCCCCAAAAAGCATTCGTATTAGATATATCACTTGCTACACACACGCACATATTCACGCATGTATGTCGTTGAGCACCCATCATCTACTGTAAACTCTGAAATATCATTTTCTTGGGGGGAAAAAAAAGGTCTTGTTAGAGTGATGACGGGCTTTATAAATGAAACGTTATAAGCATGAATGCAAAGGTAGTTTCCCCACCCAAAAATAAAAAAAAAATAAAAAGTTTAATTTTATGGGTTAAGGCTAAGCATGAGGTAGTAACTAGTCTCCAAATTTTCTATCTTCCATTTTTCTTTTTCTTTTTTTTTTTTTTCTTGGGCGCGTCCGTAACGGACTTTCCATTGAATTGAATTAATTTAAGAAATAGCCTATCCACTTCCTTTCCCCTTCTATTGACTTTCCTTTGGAAGCCAATTCATTACTACAAATATCGAACCCAAACTTGTTCACTTGACAGACTTCATCAAAACATTCCTAACAATTTTCTCATCAGAACTTACCACAACTAATTTTCCTCCTAATTAGTAATTCCCAAACAGAGAAACCACTCTCGCGATTCGAACCACATCTCTATCTACAATGTCCAAGTTTTACTCTTCAATCTCAATCTCATCAAGAACCATCGAAATCACAGTCTTATCTGCCGAAAACCTCAAGTCCAATCGCCGATCGATCAAGAAGAATGCCTTCGCAGTCGTCCGATCCAACGTCGGGAACGATTTCCGGACGACTGTGATCGACACCGACGGCGGCAGCAACCCCAAGTGGAACGACAAGCTCGTCCTCGACTTACCGGTTCAAGCGCCGGCGTTGACCGTCGAGGTACACTGCAAAACTACGACCGGGAACAGACTCGTCGGGACGGCCACGGTTCCGGTCTCGGATTTCTTCGGCGGGTACGTACCGGAGAATTACTTGCAGTTTTTGAGTTATAGATTGAGGGATCAGAGAGGCGATAGTAACGGGATTATCAATTTGTCTGTGAGAACGAAGGTTCCGCCGGCGCCGGTGTATTCGTGTTCGGCCGCATCGGCGTCATCGTCGGCGGCGACGGTGGTTGGGGTGCCGTTGTCAGTGGGGAAGAATATCTTTAGTGGCGTTGTGACTGGGCTCCCCGTTTGATCCGCCTAATAAATATTGGAAATTTCGTCACTTCTTAATTTGACCTCCAAAAACGGAAAGTAGAAAAAAAAATTTAGAAAATCGAAAATACGGAAAGTGGAAAAAATGCGCTGTGACAGTGCGTGGCGTGTGGACTGTGGAAATATTGTTATTATTATTTCTAAGATGCTTCGTTTGGAACCGGAAAATGTACCAGTTTTAGTTTGAAGTGTTTTCTTCTCCAATTGATTTTATTCGTTCGTTGCTTTTGTACCAATTTTATTTTGGACACGTTCAAATTCTTTGCAATGGTATTAATTTTTTAATTTATTATAGGAGAACTCATTCCGTTCAATTTATTATTCTGTCACTAATTGATTTGAATTTGTTCAACAATAAATTGACTAAAATAATCTATTAACAATTCCCCTCCCACTTCCAAGCTAATTCCTGATCAGCCCAGCTAGTTAGCAATTTTAAGCTACAAGTTAATTTCACAAATAACCTTTAGAGAATAATCGTCAAATTATTTTGGTTTCCGAATTTTCAATTTAAAAAGTGTATTTGATTTCTAAATTTTTAATTTAAAAAGTGTTTTATATAAATTATATCATCGTTGCACTATTGTCCAACTTGATTTTTTTTTTTTTGAAAAAAAAAAGACAATCATATATTAAGAGAAAAGATTATTCAAAATAAACGAAAAAATAACCAACGGTATATAATCAATCCATGGTATATCTCCGATGTAGCGTAAAGCCAAACTAGTTAAATAATAGGCCACTTTACTCCCATTTTTAGGAATAACTTGACATTTAATTCAAAAAGATCTCCGATAATAAACGATGAAAAGGCTAATTTTATAATTAAGAAATATTAAATAAGTATTACAGCCTAAGTAATAAAAACCACAATTCAAGTTATAAAGTAAAGTAGTACAAAGAACATAATTTAAAACTCACTCGTAAATTAACGTTATTTGTTTTTAAAATGTGGAGAATTTAATGTTATTCGAACATTAAATTACAATGCAATGCATCAGGAACAATTTACATAAAGAAGGGACTTAGTATTGTCAATCTAGATGTATGAAGTACTTTCGTTAAACATTAATTTAAAATTTTATAGGCTGAAAATATTGATGTTATTTTTAATATATTTTCACTAACACACACTATTACTTCATAAAAGTAGATTTATTAGCTATTATTAAAAGGGTACTAACGAAAGTTTATCCTTAGTGTCTTAGCTTAACTATTTACATTATTTTTTTCAGGGGAATATATACATTAATCTTTTTTTTTTTATAATAACAAAACATACTTTTTTATTTCAATTTTTGTATATACATATTACTCTGTATGATTTCTTTTTAAGAGACCTTTACGAAAAATTTTTGTTGATTAGAAGAGTAAAATTTTCATTTAAAAGCCCAATTTTAGTTTTAAATGACAACTTTGGGTTTATGGCATAAATGATTCCTGAATTATCTAATTTGTGGCAATTTAGTGATTAGTATTTCAATTGTAACAATTAAGTCCTTAAATTTTCCAATTTGATGAATTTTAGTTCTTAGACTGTCTAATTTACAACAAGCTATTAAATTTCTACCAAAAACACACGTGAAAAACACATTGTATCATCTAAGGACATGTTTGGTCTGAAGGAATGAACTTTGGAATGGACAATTCATTCCACCGAATAGTATAGTCCAATCTTAACCAAACAATATATTATTATTTATATTCATTTTTCAATTCCATTCTATTATCATTTTCATTACTATTCTAATTTCATTCCAGGAAATAAACGCCACCTAAAAGTATATTTAAAGTAAAATAAATTAACGGAAAGGATTTGAAGAGAAAGAAAAATGTATCATTTACATGTTTTAAGGTTCTTGGAACTACAAATTTAGAGAATATTTTTATGTGATTGTTTATTTTTATGCTTGAAATTCTTAAATTATTTTTCAAATGTTACTATGTTCTCATCATATATATTTTTTGTCAGAAATTTAAAAACAAGTTATAATTTAGACTAACTAAGGACCAAATTACTTCAAGTAAGAAAGTTTATAGACTTAATTGTTACAATTAAAATTTTGAGGAATAAATTACCACAATTGAAAAGTTCATACATATTTTCAAATGTAACTACGTACTCTTCACATGTGCATTTGGTCAGAAATTTAATAGTAAGTTTAAATTTTGGATATTCTAAGAACCAAATTCCTTGAAATTATTAGAAAATTTAGGAATCATTTGTGCCATTAACCAACAACTTTTACCCTTGGTACAATAAGAATTTGATCATACTAGGGCTTTGTTTGTTACGAGGGATGGGTGGAAGGACGAAGAGGGTCGGGGGAAGAGCTATATAATCCTCAGTTTGGTAAAAGGAAGAGATCGAGTGGGAGAAGAACTAGAGGGGGAAAGGCTCCTTCTAGGCTCATAAAATCTCATCTTTCCAACTTTAGAAGAATTGGAAAAAGTAAAACTTGACATATATACCCATTAAATAAATATTTACAAAATTATGAAATGAGTAATATAATAATTTTGAAAATAAATATTCTTCTTTCTTCTTATTCTTCATTATGCATACCAAATAATTTAGGAGTTTCTCACTCTCCTCTCCCTTCTTTATATTTTCTATCATTTCTTATCTCTTCATCCTTTTTAGTTTCTCTCTTTCCTATTGTATATAGACTTTTTCCTACCAGACATAAGAAAGTAAAAAAATATATTTCGTAATAAATAAAATATACTATTTTGTTGGATAAATTTTATCGTAATCTAATATTTAAATAACTCTGAGAATAAGGTTCATCTCATCCATTTATTAGGAAAAAATTAACCCAGAGATTTTTTTTTTTGACTAGAAGGAAAAACAAAAAAAAAAAAAGGAGAAACGACGTATATTTTCACTAGTACTATGGTATCATGAGGTAGAGGGATTACATGGCCTTGTCATTTGAGTCACTTAGTTGTCTTTTATTCGCAAAATCATTTTATTTTTTTGGTTTTTTTTTTTTTCTCAAAGGTTGTAGTTTTAAAAAGACTACGTTCAGAGTTAGGTTATTTCCATCTTTATCTCTTCGATATGAGCTTTGGAAAGGGTAGACTTGGATATTGAAATTTAGAACTTTTACAGAGCAAAGCTCTCGTTCTTATCCTTTAGCCATAGATTTGGCTCAAACGTTCTAATCTGCTACATCAAGTAGTATTAGAGCCAGGTTTTGCTTAGGTATGATGGCAGCTGTCAGTGATTTGAATGAGATCTACATCGCAATCATTCGGATAGAGCTCGAGATTACTATCGGGTATGTGGTAGTACAAGTCTCGACAATGTTGAGCTGAGAAGTTTCCTTTCTCATGATGGGAGAAGCTGGACCAAAGCTTTGGCAGCAGACGACCAATAGAGTTTTCCTTTGATGCCATTGTTTATCAATCCTAGAGCGAATAATCAACGTTAGAGCATACCAAGAGACATGCCACTGTCGATTGGAGCTTCATAATTAGAACTTTGGTATCTCAGTCGAGATAATTTCAGAGATGGCTGCAAAGGTTCAACAAATGTTAGAGATAATTTCCACTAGTCATCAACAGTAGAAAAGTATTATCCACAAACCCTTGAAACTTTTATAAAATCAAATATGAAAATTGTTGAGAAAAGAACCAAGTACAGAATTCCTATTTTCCATGGAGTCTTTGACAAAAGGGCTGTTATGCGGTCTAAAATCCTAAGGTCGCATAAGTTTTATATGCGACCTCCTCCAAGAAGGATATATGCGACCTCCTCCGTGATGCTTATATGCGACCTCTTCCGCAGGTTTTTGTGCGACCTTCTCCGTCCAGTTTTCCTTAACAAACAGGAAACCTATAGTAAAAGGGAAACACGAAAACACTATAAAGGAAACCTGCAAGAAGAGGGAAATAGGTAAATGCTGTGGAGGAAACCTACAAGGAAAGGGAAACTGAAGACTCCTATTTGCGATTAACTAAGTTATCCTTTTCGAGTAGTTATCCAATTGTATTGTTTATAATTAACTAGTTATCCGTTTTGAATAATTATCCAATTACTTAATTGGATAATTACCCAATTGTATAGTTATCCGTTTATTCAATTAGGATCCTAGAGACATAAGGAACCTAGGGGGATAGGGTCACTACAATCTATATAAAGGGGGGCTCTATGTTCCGAAGGGATCATCACAAATTCTGGGCAGAAACAAGTCAGAGAGAGTAGAAGTCAGAGTAAATACACGCTTAGGGTGGTCTAAGTCTTGAGCGTTCTTCATTAGCATTCGAGTATTGTACCCTTGAATATTCATCAATATAGTGAGAAAACAGTGGACGTAGGCTCATCTTTTTCGGGGCTGAACCACTATAAATCCCTCTCTCCTTATTTGCTTTGATTACTTACTTCAATTTACAAAAGCCACGTCTCTTGATTATTCATAAATTTATTGTTGATAAAACCTCCATCAACAAGGGCATTTCAGAATTAGCTTGAAATGGATGAATACTTTGAAAATGTAGACGTCGTATCGATGAAACAAGCCTTCGTAGTAGCTTACCAATTGAGAGGGTATATGGTTCATTGGTGGAAATGGCTTCAAAATTAGAAGTTTTGTTTGGCAAACAGAAAATTAGGACATGGAGAAAAACAAGGGATGAAGTGCATAAAGAATTCTTGCCCATAAGTACTACCTATGGTGCGGATTACTATGAATCTCGACTACCTATCTTTGACCCTAATTGTGAGAGTGATATTGTCTCCAACCAAACCCCTAATTCAATTGCATTAAAAGAGCTAAACAAAGAAAATAAAAGAATGCACGAGTCCACTAGTTGTATTAGTGAAAGAGGATAACTGAAGTGGGTAATATAAGTGGTTGGATATCAAATGAGAAATTTAAAACCATTCAAGAACCTACTCAGTTTCTAAAAGGAAAATTGGAAGAGCAAACCAAGAAAGATTTTGATATTGGGGTTGAAGTAGAGGCTGGATTCGATATTATAACTCAGAAAGATAATGAGAAATAAGTGGCTATTTTCAGGAGTATTGTTGAAGAGTTCAAAGAAGAGGAATTAGAGGTTACAACTGCGGTTAAAGATTTGTTTATACTAGATAAAAATCAAGTTTTGGGTTGTGTTGAGATTGGTAATGAGGGGAAGAACATGTTGGTTGCTTTGAGTTATAGAAATGCTGTAGAAAATAATACTTAGAAAGTCGCTTAGAGAAATGGTATTTTGAAACCAAATATGGGAAACAATCATGATGAGTTTGTACCACTTCCAAAGCCTGCTAGTCTAATATTGCAGGTCCTTCGAGCAATTTTCAATGTAGTGTCAAACTTGCAATTGGCGAGAAGCTAGAATTTTAAGATGAAAGGTCCACATGCATTATTTTGTTGCATCAATGAAAGTGATGTGAGGTTAGAAAAGGTTATCTTGGTCGGAGTTTATCAAAACCATAGAAAATGAGGAGGTCAATCTGTTGCAAAATTACTACTAGATTGTGAAAAAAGATTTGTTGGTAGTCCTAACCAAAGCTTCCATACATTCTCTATTCCTCAAAAGCTTGATGTTCAACTTGGAGGTACAACAAATTTCAATCATAAAGAGTCAGTGTACAAGAAGCATCAAACTCGGAAGTTCTATTCAGAATTCTTAACGATTTGGAAAATATCCTTACTGCCTTTGTGGATTTTGGATGCACTAAGGAGAGATTTTCTATTGGCGCCTATCTCCGTCACAACAACAATAACAACAAAAAAAAAAAAAGAAAAGAAAAAGAAAAAGGAAACTTCTGTTCATATTTCTTATTGCTCAATTATATGTATTCGGATATGGACACATGGACCATCTTGATCTTATTCTTGAGATATCATTTTCATAATATGATTAGATTTACTATAAATTCATCTTGACATGTGTTGGATTTAAAAACGATTTTCGCAGCGGAAGATTGGCCCAGGAACATTCAAAAATTTTTTCAAAACAATTGACTAAATGAGAGGAACATACAAAGAGAATAGATCTAATATCTCTTGTAGCCTATCAGCGGATCCTAGGTTTACTGTCTTCTCAACCACGATCTTCCAATCCAAGCCTCAAGTATAACTGGATGAACGTATGGGCGTTGCGTACAATTTCTTAAACTCACACTTTAGGCACTTACAATTTTCTCAACACATGAAATTGCAAGGGTTTGTTCTATAGAGAATAGGAAGACTCTTTTTTTTCTCTCTAATTTATGGAGGCTCAGTAGAAAATAATACGTAGTCTCTACTTATTATCTACTAGGGTTTCCTTTATATATATATATATATATATATTTATTATACTATTTAATAAATAAAATATTATTCTAATTAATATATATATATATATACCTTTTTAAAAAACGATTCTATATTTTTTTTTATATATTAAACGTAAACTTATATGTATATATCTATTTAATCTAATTAATTAATATATATATATACATATAAACTAGCAGATAATTCACTCATTCAAGAAAGAATGTTTCACTTTTAGTCAGTTTCCTAATTTCTATTTATCTAATTATCTGATAATTAGATATTTTTAAATTCAAAATTTAAACAAATTAGGAAACTTATCTCTCCATAAATTTAAATTAATTAATTCAAAATTAATTAATTAATTAATTAATAACTATTATTACTTACTATTGGTGTTATTTTATAATTGTTACGCAAGTGCACATGCCCAACAAGTAATATAATAATGAGTTGAGTATTATTTCCACAGGGATTGATTAACAAAATTAGTTGGATAACACTAATGTCAAATAAGCTGAATTAAGAAATTATAATAATTGACATATGCAATATAAAAAAAATGTAAATTCCAAACATAAAACAATATGACCTAAACAAGAGATTGTAAATGAATAGATATATTAAGCTGGGATGATTGAATCCACCTCGGTTGCAAATCTGGGTACAATTGCTGCAACAATGCTTATGGCAAAATTCACTCTAGTAACAGAAAATTCCATCAATACATAATAATCTTCTAAATTTATTATATTTTAAGTTCTTCAAACCAAATTTAACATATTCCTATGCTGATCCAGTTTTCAATACTTCCTTTATAGCATCGATTTTCAACGGGTTATATATGGTAACGATATATTCCTATATCATTACTAATTCAGGAATCCACTAAGAAGACACTTGAAACATGTATCAATCAAGTTAGATCTAACTAAAATTAACTTTTCCAGAATTAATCATAGTTTATTTATCCTAAATATTGGTGGCCAAACAATAATAAGAATTAATGATGAAGCTCACTTGAGTGAACAAGAGGAAATTACGATAAACACATAAAACAACATTTAATTCTTCATTACAACTTTAGATTCATCAATATCCCAGCTAAGAAAAACTTAGCTCATGTTCTGGGGCATAAAAATCAGCAACCCAAAGTAATTTATAGATTACAGAAAGTTCAAGATAAGAAAAAGAAATCAAATACAAAGAAGATTTAAGAAGGTAAGGAAAAATTTAGCTGGATAATGGTAAATCGAGCTCCCTGCTGCTAGTACTCCTTCTCTTCGTCCTCTCTTCTCTGTCCTATCTTCCTCTCTTTCTTTTCTTTTCCGTCTTTTTTCTCTGGTCAGCAGTCCTCTCCCTCTCTTCCTACAGTACATTTTCTTTTTATATTAGAGTAGGTAGGGTACCCTAACACACGTGTTAGCCAAATATGGAGTAAGGACTACTTTTGACTCATTTTTCCTTAGCTGTATTTAATATTAGTTGTCAGCACTAGCTGTGCGTAAAAGATGCCAGCTGAAAAAAGAATTCTGCTATTCAGTATTGCTCTGGCACGTTATTGCAGCAAAGTTACTTCCAGCTTTTACTTAAGTTCAGCATTCCTTCAAAGATGTGGCTATTTAAATTCATTAGAATTCAAGTCCTAATTTCAGCATTTCTACTAGAAATTAAAAAAATAAAATAGATATTGATTATATTAATTTGTAATCATCGGAAACACCACAGACAAAAATAAAATAAAGAAAAATACTTAAACTAGATAATTTGATCCTTTAAAACAGCTATCCCAAGACTCAAAAACATACCAAATAACTTTTTTTTTATAGAGTTATCAATTACATATAGATAAACTATTTATCTAGACAAAATGTGCAGTAACAGAAATAGTGTAATATCCAGTACAATGTTTGTAAGAGGTTGAATTGGGGATCTATGGACCTGTAATTCAAGCTCCAATAAATTATGATAATTAATTAAACTCTTTGATTAATTTGTCTAATTTATGAATTCCAGTATTACTACACTATAAATACGGAATTGTACTCTTGAAATTACAGAATTAATTTACTCAGAAAACAGTGAGCAGTCTATCGATTTAATCATTACATATAGTTCAATCCTCTATAGCCAATTCATAATTGGAGTTAGGTTATATTCTGTTTACCTGTCCAATTACATCTTTATCCTTGTATACTATTGATTCTCTAATGAACAATTAATTTATAAATCTATTATAAATTGAGTACTCAAACTGTTCAAGTCCTGAATCAAT